>JARACY010000133.1:0-137810 GCA_029255725.1 Scrobipalpa atriplicella
TTCAGGAAGTGTCAAAGCTTTTTGACATGCCCCATACAAATTCTCTGGTCATTCTTGTATGGGAATGCTTTTTTCTTTTCATTTCCTGAAAAAGAATCCCGGTGAAAGTTGTTGACTGAGCAACCTCTATCAGTTTGCGGTCGCTGTCTGTCCCTTACACCCCGTATTTGTGAATGTTTGAAATTTTGCTACGAGTAAGTAGTAAAGTGACATTGCTCTTGTGAAATATTCAGGAGTTAGTTACGTTAGTGTACCTGTATTTTACAGAATTTCGTAGTTATAAAGCTTATTTATTGAAATATAAAATGTGTTTTACTTATTTATCAGTAAGCAATGGTACCAATTGTATTTTTGTATATTTTTTTATCTATAACAATAATTTATAAGTAAGTAAACCTACCTACTACACACTTGCTATATCGCCACATTATAATATCTAACAATATCTAGAATTCTAGAGAGCATTATAATATTAGGTTGTAGAGTTCATATACCTTTCTGTGTAAGTATGATGCCCATACTAACCACATACTAACTCGTGACCAAACACAGTATGACGGCTGCATAGACCAAAGAGTAGGTAATTAGTGGCCTGAAGATTTGTCACTTTCTATATAAAGTTCAAAATGCATCTAGTTTTAGTTTAGACGAGTCTATCGATTAAAAATAAAAATTAATGTCCATGGTCCACATACCCTTCCCCAGTCCAAAAAAGTTCTGAAAATTATAACCTTAAGGTATAAACAGGTGGAATATGTGTTTATGTTTTGTTGGTTTAAATTTATCTCAATTGTTATTTTATCTTTGTCATTGTGTGTTACTGTCAGAGACACGATGTCCGGGTGTCCGGATGTAGGGCCGGCGACGCGTGCGCACCGGGAAGTGCGCTCATGCGGAGAATATTAAACGGGACCACGTCATTATGTAATCGATATTGTTATTGAACTTGGCTGTGCCCAAGACTTTTTCTTTTCTTAAACTCCATGGCATGTATTTTGAACTGATCTAAGAAACTTTTCACCAAAAAGTCCAAAATCTTGATTTTTAACGGATTCATCAGAAATAATCGAAATAAATAGAAGGTTTTATCAATTTTCTTCACGTAGGTGTCCACGAATATTATAATAATTATATTTTTCACATAGAATATTGGGCAAAACCATGCTAACGAGCAGCACAAACTAAAAAATATGTTTACACCATTCCATTTGAAAACATTACAAAATTATTGTGTTACCCATAGAGCAAATGTGTTACTTTTCATAATTATACAACCGTAATTGCACCAACGGCTATGTAAGAAACCCATAATTATTATAATTCCAATTAAGAAAATCAGAATCGCAATAATTTTAGATCATAACATTTTGATATAAATATCATTGCATAGTTTTTATGGTCTTAAAACCCGATAAATGTACTTTTGATCAATATCAACTGAATAAAAGGTAAAACCAGGAAAAAGCGAAATACTTCTCTGGAGATCTTAACGTCATACTTACAAATCACACACGAGAAAAATGATTGCCGTCTCTTTCTGTTCTCTCATGATAAAAAATTATAAGTATGGGCTTTATGCCGAATAGCTACCACTATCAAAATAATGTGTAGGGACCGCGTGGTGCGTCAACTGACAACGGTAGAACACAGATGGCAAACGCGTTCATCAGAGCGTGGCAGTCAACTGGCGATCACCAAAATAAATACGATACAAAGACTGGTTACTGATATGTTAAACATAAACAACGAGGATATTAAATCCGAACGAAATGTCCTTTATGAAAATTGTGTTGCAAATTCATCATCATCAGCCACAACCTAGCCACAACAGTCCACTGCTGGACATGGGCCTCCCCATGTTGCCAAATAATGTGTATGTTTATTTAGGGTTAAGTGTGTTTGTTTTTGAATCGGTACCACTGTGCGCAGTGTCAGCTGGTTAGCGCCAGTTGCGAAATTCTTTCTGTGCTGTGACATCGATTACGTACTAATTACTAAGTTTTGTCACCCTTTTGTTGCGGACTGTACACTGCAATTTCCCGGTGTTATATTATTTGGAACCAGTCAATGGATTTTGTAACTTCCTGCATTGTTTGTTAAGTTTATTTTGCATTAACCTTGGCTTATTCGGTTTATATTGTTTAGATAGGTGAGCTGTTGCATAAAATCGCATAAAATGGATTTAGTGTACTGTAGAAATAAAAACTGGAAATATTTAGTTTATCTAGAATCTTTATGCTATATTTATTTTACGTACTAGTAGTTATTTATGCAAATAACTAATAAAATTATATTTCAGAGTTATGAAAGACATAAACGCCCGTTTACGAGGTGAGATGCAGTGAAGTAGTCGGTAGACTTGAACTCCACACGACAAGAGAGAGAGAGAGAGAGAGAGAGAGAGAGAGAGAGAGAGAGAGAGAGAGAGAGAGATTGAAGTAGTTGCAAATAGTACTTACGTAGATAATAGTTTCTTGATATACATATATGGGTGCTTTGCTTGCTTACACTTGCTTGCTCTGTTCTTTTTTTTATTAACTTTCTTCTCCTTCCAATCTTATGTGCAATGAAATGATACAAGTGCAATGGAGACAAAGGATCTGTTTCCAGATTATTTTCTTAACGCAAATCTATCCTGTACGATATGCTCACCTTAACAGTCTATGGTCAGTAGGCCCTACCTATGATGCTACCAACAGTAACCTCAATTTTGAAAGTACACACTACATGGCCTTAGAATATTCTAATCCTACTTATTGTACAAATAAAATAACACACACATAAGTAAAATATCCTACAATTGGATCATGTAAGCGGTTATCCCATATAAAAAGCTCATGAAATGGTCGCTGGACTTTTACTAATATTCATAATTATTATCGCGTGTTACAATGGAGTATTTATTTGTTTTTACTATTATCAACCAACAGTTTTAACAGATTTAACAAAAAAAAATACCTTGTTAACTTTAGTGTGGCCGACTGCAGTAGAAACTTCCGCAACTTCTCTTCAACTATAAACACAATTATTCAGGAAATTCACAATAACCACACTTTTAATTCAAGATCACCAACTACCTATTACTGGCACTATGAAAACCACCAAAAACAAAAAATTACAATGAATTTTAAAAATGGAACACTACTACTCGTACAATGCCGACGGTTCGACCGTTGCGTTTGGTTTAGCGCGAACTGACTGCGCGGGCTGCGCGGGCGCCGGCTGCCGATATGCCTCACGCGTTCTAAATTCAAATTCAAAATGCGTTTCAAACCGCCCCCTGGGTGCAGGTATTTGCAGGGAAATGAGGAAGGAACCTTCCATAATTTTATGTTTCCCGGAGATATAGGTATAAAG
Source organism: Scrobipalpa atriplicella (assembly GCA_029255725.1). Taxonomy (NCBI): domain Eukaryota; kingdom Metazoa; phylum Arthropoda; class Insecta; order Lepidoptera; family Gelechiidae; genus Scrobipalpa; species Scrobipalpa atriplicella. Next base: position 3,358 of record JARACY010000133.1, read on the forward strand.
TAGAGCAAAGCCGTTTAAGTGGTAACCTATTATAATATTTTTATGTATTCTATAACGATCGTACCTATGCTCATTTTATAACAATTTCAACTGGTTATTTATCGGTCCATATCGTCCACCAGAAGGAATCGTAAACAAAATCAAATCATTACTATTTTACAAATGTTTTATCAGGTTGGGCTCTAGTGACTTCTATTCAATAAATCTCTAACCTAAGTAAATCTTTGCGAAGCTTTCTAATACAACACGGTAGATTTTGTCTACCTACATCCATCAACACAATATCCATGATATTCTTATTGATATGTCCCCTATGCCCTTCACCGCGTCCCAATTTCCGTCAGCAGGTGGCTATTGCACCGTGAAACACCATGGATTGGATATCTACTGTGAAACACATGTTCAATAGAGCTGCTAAAGTAGAAACCGTGATTCATTCAGAGTGCCTTCCACATATCTAATTACATGGTATTTTTTCTAAAACAGCTCTAACTTTCAGCACAGAATATATATTTCAGTAGATTTTCCCAGACTCTAGTCATGCTCCACTCTCCGATTTCATTTCATCTTGATCATGATAATAAAGAATATTATGATTGTACAAATGTAAAATAATACAGTACTTATATTTTTTTATTCGCAGAGCTTCGTTGGGTCGTCCGTTTGCTTTAGTTTAGGAGATTAGGGCAAGTTTATATTCATCTGGAAACACAGACGCAGTATCATAAAATTAGTTAAAATTTGTTAAATACCTGTTGATACCTGTTATCATAGTAATTGGATGTTTCACTATAAATGAGCTATGGGGTCGATTCGACTCAGTACACCGATAACTGTGACAATGGCCAGTTCAATTATAACGGTAACGTTACGTGACCAGCGCTTTGTGATTTTGCCATTTATTTTTACAGTATTTCTGGTGAATAGAGTGAGTGGTGGAAAGATAAACGAAAAAACAAATCAAGAACCTACTTGTAGCAAACGAAATAAAATAATGAGATCAAATACGGAAAATATGCAAAATCGTAGTTACGGTCCGTGAGTTATCACTAATTAATGTTACGAGCATTGCATCCAACATTACAATCCTCTACATCAAAAATTATCCTCGAACACACCCTTGTCCCTCGTATTAAAGTTCATTTTTAAACATCAAGGTACATTTGATCATGTTTGATAGAGGAGCGGACTGTAAGAGCTGTTTTGGAATGCCAACACTGGTCGGATGTGACGAAATTATCATAACAATGTGCTCCGCTAATGCTGATACCTGTAATTGCCGAATTTAGGAGTATGGGGGTCAAAAACATGCGCAATGGATAATGCGTAGGTACGTCTACGTGTAGTGCTGTAAAAAATTGATCTAAATAGGCCTTTATGTCTGTTCCAGACGATTTAAGAAGTGCCTGAAGAGCATTTTTTCTGATGGCTGTACAATACAAGCCGATACGAGAGCGGCAGACTCTACCACACACCGAACAGGGAAAAGATACGCTAGTGTCATTATTGAAATTAAAATTATTATTAAAATTGATCAGACTAATGGAAACAATTTAAATCTTTTATCCCTTGTTAACCCATTTTACTGCAAAGTAAATAGGTCTCATTAATTCATCACCTTCAGAGCTGATTCCAAAACTCACATTTAAAATAAAATAATGGACAGAAAATCACAATTTGGTGCCGTGACCAGGATATTGCCAAAACAGGCGAACCAGATAGTGGCATATACCTAGACGGATATTAAAATACAAACAAACCAATACTACGTGGAAGTAGGTAGTACAATATTTTACGTGTATTCCACTGCCATCTTTCGTACAACCAATGCAAAAAAATACATTCCAAGTAGTTACCGTTCAAAAACTGAACCCACAGCTTTTACAAGACAACAAACATCCAATGAGTTCTTCAAACCAGCATGAGATGGCGTTAGCTTATCGGAACTAGTATGGCTCACTTTATGTTCAACGGTTTAACATTTTTGCGGAAATTTTAAACAATTTTGGTACACGTTGCTGAAATCATGAAGAAATTTACAAAATATTTGAAATGTCACTAACCTGGGCCAAGTAAGGCTGTTAGCCATCACGTAGCAGACTCCAGACACGATGCCAGCCAGTAGCCCCAGGCTCACTCCAGTCGACAGGAACGTGTCAGGCATGGTTTCTTCTTTTTATCATAGAATTCTTCTGTGTTTCTCAAAACTAGTAAATCCGAATGCTGATGATGATAACCAGTTTTGGAAAATTATCACTTTTTTTTGGTTATTTTAATTTACTTTTTACACTTGCACTGCACTATAAAATAATTACAGGGTTGTTTATGTGGTTTTATCCAGTAGGAAACCTGTTATCAAATGAAGTACGATTTTATAGTCCACTAGCTTTCCGCCCCGCGGTTTCACCCGCAGCAGAGTTTTCCCGTGGGATTGAGTTCCCGCGCTGTTCCTACCTTTAAAATTGACGGAATTTCAATACAAACTTCCATCCCCTATTAAACCCCCTTAGGGGTGGAAAATACAAAAACGCTGAAACACGTGTTCATTATTTTTTAATCTTTAGCCCAAAAACAAAGTCCATTAACTAATGCAGTTTTGTCTTCTTTGTTGGTTTCTGTCTACAGTGAGTATTTGAGTGAGAGTGCATTATAAATTATAATAATAAAATAAGCTAGTATTTAGTTAGGTAAACTTTCGCACTTCTAATAGTAGAGCGATAGAGATAGATTGAATTAGATAAGTACGATATGGCTATGCGTTTGATCAGTAAAAGAGATGGTTTTTAAAAAGTTAAACTACTTTCAGTTCTGAGTACTTTAAACTTGGAAATTAAAACAAAATGAATTAAAATTAAAATTCCAACAAAAGCCACAAAAGCACATTCTTTGAATACGCTATTGCCTAAACCCAACAAGCTTAGGTACAGATTCACAGAGACCAGATAACATAAAGCGGTCTCACCATCACCATCCACACCACAATGAAGTTCCCAACGGGTTACCAAGTCACAGAACGGTAACATACAATGCTGATCTGATCTTCCCAGACACCAGTGACCTTGCGGCAATGCTCCACAGCTTGCACATTTTGTACATACTCGTACTGTTATGTTTCTAGAAAACAGCCTAAGAGAAGTCGGTCGCAAGTTAATTGATGCAGAGATAGTCATATTGGGACAAACTAATATAAAGTGTTACCATTAGGCTCGAAAAAGAAGAAGTCATAATTCCTAGTCATCTGGCATCTGGTAAAGATTAGTTCAAAACAACAATTCTATCAGCTAAACTGAGTTATTCTTAAGAAATGTTGAAGATAGCTTGAATATTTAGCCTTATTTCGTACAGTTTAATAATAATGTAAACATCTTACAACAACTTTTTAAAAGTTTTATTTGTCTCTGCTATGTCTCTAAAACTTTGTAGCTACTCTAATAAAAGATAACAAGTGTAGGTGTCTTTTAAAGTTACACGGTGAGAAAGGTTAGAAAATATTGCGTCGTGGTATATTTGTGTAAGATTTAGCATGTCATTGTTTGGAAAATTCGCGACAGAACTTTCGTTTACTTGCTAGATTACCGCAGTGTAAAGTGTGATGGGTGTGAAAGAAGTGAATGTGTATGTAGGAGGTAGTAGGTATGAACTACCTACAAGCTACCGAAGGAATAACCATCTTCAAAATTACCTGTGTGAATGTTCATATGAAAAAGCCTTCGCAAGAAAAAATTTTTTGCACGCCGAATATTGTGGCACCCTAGATAACAATCTCCTTCTTTCTCACAGCATGTTTTGAAAATCTTCTTGATTTATTTCTAAACGATTTTATTTTGTCTATATTTTGATATTTTGACAATAAATAACGGTACGTACACGGTGGTGTAAGGCCAAGTTTCGGGTTTAGAGGGCGCCTAGTCAATCATACTTATAAGAATAAATTGTGAAACAAATGAATAATATAAAAAAAAACAATGAAGGAGAATATTATTTTCCATGTAGTAATATTCGCGAAAATCTTTAGATATCTACATACTTAGGGAACTATGCGAGCGCATGCACTAGGTACATCCAGGTAAAGCAGCGATTACATTACCCGGCCGATCGGGCCCGATTTGATATACATTGCTGCTTAGCTTCAGTAGTTTTTCAAGTAAGATTCGTGCACAAGCAATGTAATGTTAAAACGGGCCCGATCGGCAGGGTAATGTAATCGCTGCTTAAACTTGAGGTAAACTATCGTCTAACTATCGCAGAACTATCGGTCGACTGTTCATTAAGTATGGCGATATACAGTACAGTGCGCACCACAATACGACTAAACGGTCGATCGACAGTTTGATCACAATCACAGTACGATTGTGATTAAATTAAACTATCTGTCAATCGCTTTGATCAATCGACTGTTTAGTCGACTGTTCGCAGTGACCCTAAGTTTTCTAGCCATTTCCGAACTTGGCATATCAACAGCGATGCTGTATGTCATCTCAGACATTTTTCTAATAATAATTTACTGCGGCTTTTTATACAAAGTTTTATATTATTACTTTTTTAGCGTAACATACGTGCAATATCAGGATGGCGGCGATGTGCCAGTGCCTGCTGGGGCTGCAGTGCAACGACTTCACCATGATAGCCTCGGACCAGACGCAAATCAAGATGGTGTTCATACTAAAGAACGGTAGAGTCATCAATATCCTCAATAGGGTGACGTTCCATTCGAGCGCCTGCTGGGGCTGCAGCGCAACGACTTTACCATGACTACCTCAAACCAGACGGCCATTATAGGGCCCCAATAGGTAATATTTAGGCTACCTTCAAATATAATTTATATTTGTGCGGGTTTGCTTTTGAATCTAGTGTAGACTACACCTATCAGAATTCTTAAATACAATATCCCTCTCGCAAACTGGCGGAACAAAGTAACAGAAAGGCATAAAAGAAAAAAAAAGAAATAAGAATAAGAAAAATAACGTTTCATGCATCATGTATATCATAATGTAGGTACAGATACTCAGGTATCCACTAGTTTCATATGAGCAAGAGCGCTAATCAGAAACTTACAATATTTGTAACACCTTCTTTCACAGACGTCGACAAGCTTCACCCTGTCGCCGACCACCTTATCATGGGAGTGAATGGCGATCCCGGGGACATTCTACAGTTCACCCAGTTCATCACCAACAACCTGGCGCTCTACAAAATCAGGAATGGGTATCAGGTCGATACAGCCGCGGCAGTGCACTTCACCAGGAAGACGCTGGCTGACTCGTTTAAGGGCGGGGTAAGTTCAACAACCTACATTATGGAGTGAATGGCGATCCCGGGGATATTCTACAGTTCAGCCAGTTTATAACCAACAACCTCGGCATAGTCGCAGCAGTGCACTTCACCAGGAAGACAATGGCTGACTCATTATAAGGGCGGGGTGTGTTCAAAAACATCTTGTGTGAATATCAAGCTCTGTGATCTCTAGGAAAACTACCTGTAGAACAATGTCAAGGTTTGACTTGAAGATGAATGCAACCAAGAACCTGAATAAATTATATTGGAAAAGAAGATAGAGAAAGATGGTTTTATCTATTTGATATTTCTATTATGGATGTTTACTATTTGATATTTTTCCAGACGCCGTTACTAATGAACATCCTCATGGCTGGATGGGACGAGACAAATGGTGGTCAGCTGTACGTGCTGGATCCATTGGCGACCTGTATCCGCGTTCCCTTTGGAGTACATGGCATTGGGGGTCTCTTCTGCATGAGCATACTCGAATACCACCATAAACCAGGTAGTCAAGGATTCTTTCAGCCTAAATAATATCATAACAGTAACAAGATGAAACCTGTATCTCATAAATAGACGACGTAAAGTAGATCAGAGGGAACATCTGCTTAACTGTCTATGAGGATTTTTATTTAGTTGGCATTTTATTTTTTTATAGGTAGTAACCAGCTGTTCATCTTTAGTTGCCATAGGGCTAATAATTAAAAATGTTATGAAACATCCAAATTAAAAGTAGTATATTTGAATATTGACTATTATTTCCAGATATGACAGAAGCACAAGCCTACGAGGTCTTGCAGATGTGCGTGAAGGAAGTTCATGAAAGATTGTTCCTGAACCTGTCCAATTTCCAGGTGAAGGTGGTCTCCAGAACCGGAATCACCACACTTCCTATAATCTACACACCCAGAATAGTAGCATCTCCAGGCCTATTTATAAAAGCCGATGGTTCAGTCCCCAAGAAGTTTTGATATTGAGTTTATGTTTTTTTGTAAGTTTTATTATATTTTGCATTCATATTTTTATATACTTCTGCTTTATCTATTTCAACCACATGTTTTTATTCATACTTAGTATCTATCTACTACTTTTGTTGAAGAAAATAAAAGCGCTAAAATATCATGATCACGATTCTGTTTGGCATCAATCCATAATCATTATTATTCAATTTTCACTGCAAACAATTTAAATTTCCACTGATCTTCCCATGAAATATCGAAACCAATCAGGTCTCTCTCGTTAGCAAATTCTTCCGCAGATACCTTCTCAAAGGCGAAGTTGAAGTGAAACTATTTTATATAGTTCTATTATAATGAAGAGATGCAATCTATGAAGCTTCGCACAATGAAGGTACATTGTATTGCTAAGTAAAATAAAATTATTGAACTCTACAAGTGACATAGTCGTTAAAAAAAATTGAACAAATTATTATGAAAAAAAAAAGACATGCAATCTGAGATTTTGTTGCTTTAGAAAGTTTTAAATAAATGAAAACAGGAACATTTAAAACGGAAGCTAAGGGAAAACAGTTTCGATTGGCCATTTCGGGGCGCAACTGCACAGCACACATCATCTAGCTGTAGGTAATACAAAACATAATGAATAGGACGATACGACTAATGCGATTGACTCATAACATTACATTACACTCTAACCTAGACATTGGTCAGATCAAACATCATTGCAGTCTCTTCCAGTAAATAACAAAATCTAATTTTGCGCCTTTATAATAAATCAAACTGTGCTACAAAAAGTATCACAAGTATGTACTTACTCCAGCATTGTGTATAATGTCTTATATTAAAATACTGATATGTAGATTATCTAGATAGTGTTGTGTAAACACACGTCAACGCGACGATAAGAGAAAACACACGACCGCCTCATTATCACATCACAATATGTTACGAGATCTCGCATTCATATACTACTAACTTCCTAGAAATTCATCAGTTTCTTGTTGGTTTTGTTAATCTACTTATAGCTCGTAACTCTAACTGAATACAGAAAAATTATAACCATACAAAATCAAATCAAGTTTGTTCCAAAACTGAGAAACTCTTCAAAAAAATAACACGTAGATTTTAATTCTTATTCTCTCCCTATCCTGGCTGAATTTTTCTTGTATCCAAGTAGTTTTAGTTTTCTTGTATCCGTTACCCTCAAATCAATTGACTATCAGCTGCTGCTGCTGTTGCTGCAAGCATTTTTAATTAAAATGGATTTTGTGAATATTTAAAGTCACTTGAAGTCACCGATATTGAAGTGCAGGAGCTTGGCAAGTAGCCAGTATACCCTGGTCACGTCACACAATATTGTCTGTGTGGATAAACTTAGAATGGACTTTACTGAAATTTTAAACAACTATTGGGTCCAATTTTCTAGATATCAAGTTTTTGTGATTAAATATTAACGGGATACATAAAATAATCACACTTTAATCCTTTAAGGGTCAGGATCAAAGTCAAGAGCTGAGCAGCAAAGCCTTTTTGGTCACACAACTCCTAAGTGGGAGTTTACAAAGCCCAAATCGCAACACATAGAGAGAAACTCTTGGGTATTTCATAAAATGCTGAGGCAAAAAAACAGCTGGTACATTATTATTTTTTTTTTTTTATTCTTATCAACAAAAAGCTCTAGCCAGTGGCAATTTTCTCACATGTTCCTAAGATATCCATAGCAAAGGTTCGCGCTGCAATCAGTGGAGCAATCTATCTTCGTTGGCTCGGGTTTCGTTTAGCCATGTCATCATACGTGACCTGAATAAGATACACTAACTTAGCTGGTATCCAGATTTGGGGGGGGGGGGGGGGGAATCTACTGTATTTTAGAATTGCGCTAATAAAAATCCTGGTACTATCCTGGAATTGGCATTTACAATTTACAGTACGTTTGGGAATTAAGGCAGCTGGAACATTCTATGTTTTTCATGCTCGCAGTCCAAAAAAGAAGTAATGGATTACTTACATGATTAACACGATTTTGGAAGAAAGATAAGTGTAACCAGGAACTCAAAACGCGAAGATTTAAACCTGCAAGTATAGATGCGCTAAAAGTTGGTAATGAATTTCGTGAGCGTGCATATTTAAAACCCAATACCCCACTGGTACGTAAGTATACAATACGGTACAAAATTATAAAATACGCTGTTTGCACAGTATCATGATTTATTTCTACAAGAAAATGTTCGCCAAACAAGTTCACTGTAAAATAATTAATTGTTAATATAACTAACTAACTAAATAACTTGGACCAACAATGCAATGTCGTGCCTTCTGAAGCGTGGAAGTACTCTTATAATGTGTTTGTTTGTTTTAGTATATAATATTTTATTACTCCATGGTTTTAGGATTTATATTACCTAGTCCATAGTTTTTGGGTTTTAATTTTAATTCTTAAAAAACATACATAATTAAGAAAAAAATGGAGTGATGATTGCGTCATCTATCAAAATGTTTACATCCTCAATTCACACACAATTTTGTAACGATTATCTATCACAAATCAGCACACACCTGAATGAAATGAGGCTTCTCACTGTATCTTCTGCGGTTATCTGATGTGTAGTCACACTACTTGGGGCTTATAGTAGGAACTCACGATGGGTAAATTTTAAGCGGTATCTGTACACTGCCGATAATTTTCTTACATAATAATTATTTAGATGAATGACTTAAAAAGATTTATGATAATTTATTGCCTGCACAATAATACATGGCTTACGAGAAACCCGAGTATTTGCACGTGAAATTAGGGAGGAAATATACCAGCTGTTTGTTTTTACCAGGCATAGCCTAAAATGTTTATTGTATGAACCCTGCCCAGTGTCATTCCTTTGTATGCACTTTGTTTCTTTTGGTTAGCTGGAAGAGATCCCGTCAGGGATAAGCTCGCCTTTTTGCTTGTGATGTGTTCTTTGAAATGTATTTACCTATGTTTTATTGCAATAAAGAGTTTATACAATACAATACAATACAAAAAGTCTAAAAATAATTGTGAGAAACCTTTGATTTCATATAGACCACCTGTGCTGAGACTAGCTAGACCACTAGTTCTGAACCAGTTTTTGAGTTAATCAATATATAGATCAAGTGACATACCTACCTTTTTTACCTGCATTTTAATAATATCTATTTGAATATAGTTGGTTGATAAGATTTTGTAACCAGGTTTGTAGGAACGTCAAAAATAACAAGATCAGATGTAGGAAGTCGGCAAATATACAAACGAAAGTATATGTTTGCAGTAAAACTAAACGGTCTTCAATAGAGATTGTGTGTGCTTTGAATTTCAAAATATTTGCCTTTTATTCTTTGCTTCATACCGTTCACTTTAGTAGTAAAAACAACTAATTTATGTACCTTAAGTGTGAAGTTTGTTATTCGTTACCTAAACTATGTCACGGTGTATCCGTAATCTTTAGTCATAAAAAATATAATGTATCTTTGCCTTTCAGTCGATATGTACAATAATGGTTCCTGCGAAGTCAAACCTACAATCTCCGAAACAGTGCCCAGACTCAGACTTCTAAACCACAGAGGCATTGTACTAAGCCTTGTACAGGCCTCTTTATAGCGCGTCACTACCAAAGATAAGGTTGCCGGTATTGTTTAGATTATTCAGACTCAGATCATCAGTAGGTATAACGTCAACTGAAAACAACTTATAGGTCGAGCAAATAGCTGTAAGAACCTTTTAAAATTATCTTTACCTATTAAAAATAGCCGTGAAAGTCTAAAATTAAGTGACACTACCTATAGCAACTAACAACAGACCGATCATGTCTTTCCTTGACAAAATGATCTTGCATAACTTATGGAAACATGCGATGCAATTTAGCCAATGTTAGTTAGCCTTTCAGTCGCAAAGTAGGCAAATTATGGTAATCCATCTATCACAATACTAGCTCGTCATCGTTATGTGGTATGTATTAATTTACCTACCAGTAGGTAATTTGTTTATGTTTAAGAACCTTATTGTTTTTCAGCTGTCTGTCCAGGTAGGTACTTTTCTACTTCGGAAAACTTTTCAGTGATATAATAATAGGTACGTAAGTACATGTGTTTGAGTAATTTATACGTCGATATCCTATGTAGGTTCCTATTTGCACTTACTTTCATTGAAGTTAAGTACCACAAAAGAAATATAAGTAGCACGATGTTTTAAGGGTTTTTGTTTTTCATGTAGTTAGGTAGTTTATCTACTAATATTTTACTAAGTCCTTTAATATACTACCGTTATTTGTAGTAGCTAAAGTACAAACCTAATTTCACGAACAGGTAAAATGCACTCCCGCTCAAACACAATGTAAACAAAACTCACTCAAAGAAAATCACTCCACTATCACTTCAAACTTTTCAAATACAACAAATCAGTATTCCACTGTTCTATTTTCAAATCCATCAATCCAAAACACTTTAGTTTTTATTATTTCTCACTGTTTTCGGCCAGTCCTCGCTGCGATTTATATTTTCCTTTTTCCGGGCGTCGAATTTTCTCGTTTAGCCGGTAAGGTTGTCGGCGCGTCGTCGAGATGCCGCCACAGACTGAGTGAGACGGAGCGACGCAAGGCCGCGCGCGCGCAGATGCAGGCTGTTATCACAAGACTACGGTAATGTGGCCATAATTACACGTGATCCGAGGATTACTTTAGGAAACGGGATGTCAGGGACAGTGGTTGTCGTAGTTTTTTGAAGAGTTTTATCAAAGATAGTTTATGAGAATGACGGGAGATTCCTAGCGTATGATGATGAGATGAGATTGATGACGATCAAAGATATTTTACCTATGTTTTTGAAGTGAAACTTCTTTATGCGCGTTGAGAGTAAAATTTCAAGGTCGCTTCACGGGCATACGGGGACGATATTGGATTGTCCCGTTTGTCCCGTTACGATGTCAGAAATGTCAAAGAAGTTTCACTTCTGACACGCGCTCTTTTTTTTAACTAATTATATTTCAAACTACATACAGTGAAACTAAACATTTGAGTTTCCTTTATCTCATATTTTTATTTAGCAAAAAAAGGAGCTCAAATTAGATCATAGATCTGTCCTAACTTTTCACGCGTAATGCGGTCACCTGATCTTCAAAGATAGATGAATGAAATTATAACATGTGAACTGTAGTTTGTGATGGTGGTGAGAAACCGATGATAGATAGGTACAGTTACGATTATCTAAGAATGTCTGTCTGTATGTCTGTCTGTACACAAAAATATGTTTTTATTATGAATTTCTTGGTATTTAGTAAGTAAAACTTTAATTACTTTGTTGAGGATGATTGCGATAGTTTGTATGTGACAGATAAAGATAACACAGATCAAGTCAAGATGCCTTGAAAAACCTAAATTTATTTGGGATTGGAGAATGATTATCTAAGGCTCGTATTTATAAAGCGATCTCAAGATTGAGAGCAATATTAAGTATGGATTTGGCAGACCGTTTTGTACTAAAATGACATTTCTGATACGAACTCAAACTCGCTGTCACTCTTGAGAGCTGATTATAAATACAGGCCTTAGTCTCTTGCTACGTCTCTTGGCTATAATTCATTCTCACAGGGTGAACAGGATAATCAGAATTAAGTACCAATTTTGTTTTCGCGTTAAAAGCATCGGTAAGAGAGGTCATTGCGTTATTCAAATTAATCTCTAAGTATACTGAATAACTGTAGAATATTTTGCAAAAAGCAGATGATGCCACAGGAGGCGAGCTAGTTAGATGCAACATGTTGGCGACATCTTAGACACAGTATTGAAATAGATTTCTAGATTGTATCACATGTTGTGATTGCAACTTTCTGCTTTATGTTACTTCCATGTGAATGTTTTGTAATAAAAATAAAATAGTCGTAAAAACAGACAATGGTTTTAAAATTAATATTCTTTTGTGGAAATAAACATATTTATGACTGATTTAAATCCAGGATTTTTTGTACGGATTTTGTAAACCAGATGGCTACATGTAAAGAGTTCAACGCGCTTTGCTTTTGTATCCAAGCTTTTTTCAGTCCTACGATAGAAGGCTGGTGGATAGAAGTGTTCTTATAAATATAATGATTTAAAATAGGGTATACCGTTGCTCAGTCAACGATACTGAACAACTATCACCAGGATTTTTTTTCAGGTAATTAAAAAAAATATATCTTTTCCATACAAATTGTCTGATCGTGGTGGTCATTTTGTATGAAAAAGCATTTTTGTTTTCATTTCCTAAAAAGAAAACCTGGTGGTAGGTTGTTCAATTTCGTTGACTGAGCAACCCCTATAGGTTTGCGGGACGCTGTCCCTTACACAGATAATTATAATTCATTATCACACTAACTGCTATCTATAAAACTCAACAAACTAAATTGGATGACAGTTGTGCGACTTCCAATATCTAAAATGACCAATAGGAAAATTTTGACCCTTTGTAAAGAAAGTCTGTATTTAGAAATCCACCTGACACTGGTGTATTCAAGTGAATACGCATTTTCTGGGCTAACCTGTTTCACTCTCGATCTCAATACTACCATCTGGCGAGACTGAGGTCAATAACAAATATGAAATGAAAGTAAGGAGGTACTTGACTCCGAATATGATATGTGAGCACGTCTATTTATCAGTCCCTTGCGAAATGAATATATTTACATATTAATCCGAATTAACAAATGCAATGCACAAACAGGTTTTTCCATACATTTCCGTCATATTTAAAAGTCTGATAAGTTATCTAGTACAACCAGTAGGATAGGTTTCATTCTACTGCCGGAAAAAAAACCACCAGGAAAACTTAATGAATCTGTGTTAGAAATAAAACTACCTCTTTCTCGTGGACGTAAGTTGTACTATAATGATGATGTATTTATAGAGCCACGTCAAGAGCATTATAATAGTACATTACGATATAAGTGCGGTGGGTTGATCATTACAGCCGAGGCGATATTGCTAGCCCGAGCCGTAGGCGAGGGCTATAAGAGGGCAGAGGCTGTAATTATCAAAGCGCACGTATGTCGTACGACGTTTTATAACATATTTGCGAGGAAATAAATAGAACTAGATAAAAAAAATAACAATACAGCGAAAAGAAAAAGCGCGCGAAATAATTTTTACTTATTCACAAATTAGGATGCGCGCGCATCAACGCTTTCTTTTTAAGCCATAGTACAAAGAAACAAAAACCAGCCAGTATTACTAATAAAGTAAATTAATATTTTTTTGATTTTGTTACAGATAAATGGTTGTAATTTATTGTAAAAATTAATTAAATCAAAGAATTAAATGTTTATTTTATATTTATCTTTATCTCCCAAAGTTAATTTTATTTATTAAATGTTGACCACTTTTTTTTTCATAAAAACTCTTTGCTAAGATTTAAAAAAGTACCGTTCGATAAACCGTGCGTTTTACCTAATTAAAAAAAAGAATTCGTGTGTTTTACAGCACTCGTGCATTTTACATTACGATTACGCACAAGTACGTAATAAGATACAATACAATATTGAAATTGGTGTAATAAGAGACCCTTTACGAGCAAATGTGTTATAAAGTTTTTTTTTTTCAATATTTTATGGCTTGGATGCAAGTCCTTTAAGCCAAGTGGATTTGAGAGACCGGTTTTTACTGAAATGACATTTCTGACACGAACCCCAACTCGCTGTCTGTCAGTCTCAAGAGCTGTTTATAAATACGGGCCAATCCGCGAAAAATGTCGCAGTACTCTAATCAAACTACAACTAACAATACAAAGATGATTGTTTACTACTTAAACAAACGTCCATGCTTACAATTAGCAATCATTTACAATCGGAGCATTATTGGAAGCAAAGAATAGATATTAATCAATCATTGTCTAGTGGTACCTATTCAATAGCCGCGTGACTTACTATACGGATGGCTGCACTTCATAGAAAAAAAAAGTACATTACTACCTACCTACTAGTAAGTAGTAATCTAAGAAGTTCATGATCTATGAGTATAGAATCTATAGGTATAGATGAAGCACAATTACTAGTTTGAACTAATCTTAAAACTAATAATAAAAAAATTATGAAGAAATTGAATGGGATCTAAATTATAATATATTTTTTTGAGATTACATCTCTCAAATACAAAAACGTACACTTTTCATACATACATAACATATAATCACGCCGTTAGCCCTAATGGGGTAGGCAGAGCGTAAACAACCTAAACATAGGTCGTTCCGCCACGTCTGACAATTTTTGTTATTCCAGATGGATCTGTATATTGCTATAGTGACAGGTTGTCAGCCCATCGCCGAAATTACAATACTGAAACCCTCGAATCCCTTAGCTGACTTTTACAGCATGTCCGGAAGGATATGCAGCTGGCACATTCTATGTTTTTCTCTCACTCCCAGTCCAGCATGGAAGCAACAGTACACTTCTCTTTTACGTATTTATTTATGTTTGACCCTACCTATTACAGTAGCAAATTAGCATGTAAATAGTGCCATTTTGTTGCTGTTCGTTATTTTCGTGACAATCCTAAAAACAAAAGACATCATTCACAGAAACAATTACATAAAAATACACGACAGACGAACATAATAGAAAAGATCTGTATGGAAATTAAAACGTACGTGAGATGTATTATTATTTATTTGTAGAATAATGTGGTAAGACATTAACTAAAAGTTAGGTAACATAAATTTTGTATAATTATTTATATGAAAAAATATTTTTTTGATAATTTGGTTTATAATATACGTATATCTACTTATTTGTTATATCTCTAACAATGTTGTTTTATATCACGACTGCAGCTAAGCCATATTTGTAATGTGATGCATAGAGACACAGCAGACACTTGGATTTGTGTGCGTAACTACAGTTTTACATGTATGCCGAGCTTACGAAAACTAAGGCTCGTATATATAAAGCGATCTCAAGATTGTGAGCAATATTAAGTATGGATTTGACAGGTCGTTTTGTACTGAAATGACATTTCTGATACGAACTCAAACTGGCTGTCACTTTTGAGAGCTGATTATAATACGGGCCTAAGGCTGTCCGTGTAAGTACATTTACACTTACACAAACAAGTATGGCTAAGCTGTACCCGTGGCCCGTAATAAATAAAATCTGTAATAGCATGGCAAAGTTTAGCCGTATTGGTAGCAGTACATACTCGTATGCGGCCTAGTTTCAGATCTCTACTCACATCGATCACGAACCGCGTGCACTTGACAAAAATATGAATTGTGTAATTGATTGTACAAATTGAACTTTTCTACCAAAGCAGCGGAAAAGTTAGCTTTTAAGTATGTACTTCATGCATATATAAAATATAAGGGTCTATGTCCTCGAGCTCGGTATTCGAAATCTGTCAAAATTTGACGTTATTTCGCTACTCATACTGGCACAGGCCGTCCACACACACATAGGTTGATTCTGCAGTGGTACCATTGAAATACGTTTTGCGCCTCTAAGAGCGAGAACATTCTTCAGCATAATAGAGATGTTCACTTTTGTACGTAGCGTTAACGTGGTAATGGTAAGTATTGTACTATAAAATAAAAAAATAAAAAATATTTCTTCTTACTTATTTATATGCGACAAGAGTTTCCCTTTTTCTTCAAGAAAAACAAATACTCTTTTAATTTTTTTGTAGAACATCAGTGAACACTGATCAGAGATCACATTTATAGGTACCTACCCTTTATACATAGAACACATCAAATAAACGTTTATTTTTACATTATTTAACAAGAACAGATTAAATGAAATCAAAAACTGGTGGAAATCGGTACAAGACTTCAAAATAAGCAGCAATTTCCGGTCTTGAATAATTCACATCAATACAACTAAATAGACCTGAAAGTGCCAAACATAAAATGGCAATATCTCAAAAACTATCGATCCTAGAGTACTGGTGTATAGGGACAAAACCGTGTCACTTTTGACAGCTGTCATTTGAAATGTAAATCTCGTCAAGGCTTATCATTTGTCCCTATACACCAGTACTCTAGGATCGATAGTTATTGAGACATTGCCATTTTAAGTTAGACACCTGTCATCTGAAATAAAGATCTTGTCTAGATCAGAAAGTATTAGCCGGGAAGAAGTCATGGCCCAATTTAACACCTTGCCCTATAGCAAAACGCGCTGAATACGCGCGCACACGCGCGTTCTCTGCACGTTTTCAGCGCGTTTGACTTGCGTACAAAATACGCGATACTAACGCAAGCATAGTGTGAAAAGGTTAAAATGATCCGCAGGCCTTGCATTCGCTAAACGTATGAGTTGCGTCCTCTGCGCGTATTCAGCGCGTAATCATAACCCAGAGAATAGTTTAGTACTTTGTCAAAATCCTAAGAAAATCCAGTTTTTTTTATCAAAACACCGGATTCTCTCAGGATTTTGACAAAATACTAAATTTTTTTCTGGATTATGACCAGTATTTTGTCAAAGTAAGGGTTAGGCAAAATCCAGCCGCCATACAAAATAAAAAGTCTAATATCACCTCAAAGATAAGAGATAGGTAGGACAATGGAGGGCTACTTCCAGTAGTCATGAAAATCCAAGATGGCGGATACAAAATGGCGCCCAAAAAAATTTGCTCCGATCAGTCTGAAATTTAGCAGGTGTGAGGTCGCTGACGTATTGATTGGATATTTTTGATTCGTTTTCTGGTTCCACCATTTTTCAAAATGGCTGCCGTACAAGCTCAGGGTCTTTTGTATGGAGAACTTTGATTTGGCTCTGGCGTAGAAACGGTTGCTCGTGGGGGGAGCTGATAGCACTATTATGGTGTTTCATGTGTTAAATTATTATTATTGTTGTATCCTCTCTCCCTACCAGCAACTGTTTGTCATGCAAGGATTTTCTGTATGGGGAGCTTTGATTGGCCCTGGCGCGGGAACAGTTGTAGCGAGGGAGGATGGGTATTTTTTGATGGGCAGGTATGTAAAACGACCAATCCGCGGAGTGGTTTTGACAAAATACCAGACCCCGAACTACATTAAAAAAAAACGATGTCATGGGTCGTCGGGTCAACATGGTTCATGTCTGCGGGGATGAGTTGTCAGTGCGGGGTTAAGTTATCAGTGCGGGATGAGTTATCAGAACGGGGATGATTTGTCAGTGTGGGATAAATTGTCAGCGCGGGATGAGTTGTCAGTTGGGAATGAGTTGACAGTGTGGGATAAATTGTCAGCGCGGGATGAGTTGTCAGTAGGGAATAAGTTAACAGTGCGGGGATGAGTTGTCAGTGCGGGGATGAGTTGTCAGTAGGGAATGAGTTGACAGTGTGGGATAAATTATCAGCGCGGGATGAGTTGTCAGTAGGGAATGAGTTGACAGTGCGGGGATGAGTTGTCCTCTCATCCCGCACTGACAACTTATCTCCACACTAACAACTCATCGCTGCACTAACAACTCGTCCCCCACTGACAACTTATGATGCGCTGACAATTTATCCCGCACCGACAACTTATCGCGCTCTGACAACTCATCCCCGCCCTGACAACTCACCATGCACTGACAACTCACCCCGCACCGCACTGATAACTCTTCCCCGCACTGACAACTCATCCCCGCCGACACGACCCATGTTGACCCGACGACCCATAACAGCGTTTTTTTTCATTTAGTTCGGTATCTGGCATTTCTTCTATGCCATTTCGCGGTGTGGTTGAATCAAAAACTGCTCACTTCGCGGGCTGGCATTTCATCAGTACCACTCCGCGGATTGGTCGTTTTACATACCTGCCAAACCCCGAATTCGGCAATTGGCTTTTTCGTGTTTGCCAGTCCGCGAATGGTTGCTTCAAAACGCTCAATGGCCGAAATACAACCGAAATAAAAGGACATTTCGGGGATTGCGCGTTTTGAATTTGCCAATCCGCGAAATGATCCTTTTTTTCGGCCAATGAACGATTTCGGGGATTGTGCTGAACACATACAATGCTTTATCTCCACTCATACGTATAGTACGGCCATAAATATTGCACATATGCCCTTCGAAAGAGACAGCATTAGTATTAGTAGCGCTGTCACTTTCTTATATTTGACATAAGAACAGGATAGCAAATAAACACATGACTTTGACATTCCTAATCTGACATTAAATTGCTTAAATTTGACATTAGATTGCTTATTAAACGTAAAATAAGGAACATGCTCTATGTTCGGTTCTTATTTAAAGCAGCTTATGTCAAATTAGGAACGTCAAACACATGTGTTTATTTGCTATCCTGTTCTTATGTCAAAGTAAAGAAAGTGACAGCGCTATCTTAAAATTAGTTAAGAATGGGGCGGCCAGAATCGAGGGCAATGTTAAACTAAACATTTTTTTTTTCCAAACTGAACAGCTTTCAAAAATGAACAACTTTTTTCATAACTGAACAACTTTTTTCAAACTGAACAACTTATTTTAAACTGAACAACTTTTCTGGAAACTGAACAACTTTTCTGGAAATTGAAACTTTTCTCAAAATTGAACAACTTTTCTCAAACTGAACAACTTTTTTTAATAATTCGAAATATGAAAAATTAAATGTCCCGCCCATAGAAATTTACTCGAGCCGCTGACACCATTTGTATGGGAGGACCAATTTATTTTTCGTAATTCAACCTGTGTTCTTTGTGGAAAGTTGTTCAGTTTCATGGGTAGCATTACACCCTATTTAAAAAATTGCTACATATTTTTTTAAAGTCCTAGTATAATATTATTATTATTTTATGTAATGTAAACTATTTCTACATTATGGGGTATGTGCTTGAAATAAAACCTCTTTTTATTGTATACTTATTTTACTTTTGTTCTATGGTACCACTGCAGTGACAGATTTGATTTTTACCTTGTAAGTATACAAGAAAAGATGGCGGAATTTTGGATGCGAGCGGCCGTAACCTCTCACCTTGACAGCCCGCAGGCGACTGAAAGAATGGAACATCGTGCCTGTCGTAATATAGGTTGAATTTTGACCTGCGCGCGCCATACTAATTTGTATGACAAAAATGAGCCAAATTATATTGCATATTTAATAACTAATTGCAATTGCTATTTAAATCGAATTATAAATTAATGACCATCTACGTGTTCTCTGTTCTTTTGCGATTAATTTGATGTAAGTATTGTTGCCTTTACGTCGCTCAAAAACTTACACTTAGTCAAGAGCTGCGTGACTATTTCATACTTTTTAATTGATTTCTCAAGCATTTTTCTGTAATTTATTATATGACTGTATGTTATTATTATTTGATCTCGTTGTTCTCCATTTTATACTGAATAGAATGGTATAATGTTCTTATTAATAAAACTTTTTTGAAAGTACTAAACTAGTCAATTTCCGAATCTTGTTTAGCCGATTTCCCATACTTCCCTCCTTAAGTAATGCCATGTATACGGGATAGGTAGGCAGAATACCAAGGGATATTTTTACCACATATTAAAATTTTGATGCTTATTTTCTAACATAACGAAAAAAAAAACTGTTCCTGGTACGTTGCCATTATGATCTTTTAATTTTATTTATTTTTACTAAGTATTATTCTTTCAGTTATTATTATAAAATATTATGGGATGTAGTTAGCGCCTGAAATATTTTAAAAGGCAATCTTTTTAAAATTGCTCTCAACTTTACTACAGGCGTTTGCACTCAATATGCGCAGCTGCTTCAATAATTAACGTCCAATAAAAGCATCGCTACTAATGACAATATATGAGGTGTTTATTGATATTATGTAAAGGTCAATGATGAAGGCGAAGGAGAACGGAAGAATCAATGGCATGGTCATATTCATACACAACACACCAAGACCAAGTCGACGAACTGACTTCCGATACAAATCGTTCAACGTTGGCAATTAGTCTCTTCAGCTCCAAGGGTTTTTGTACGATGGATAGATTATTTTATAATGATTTTAAGTAGGTACTTACGAGTTCATTTGGCTTCTAGATCTGGGCATAGGAGATCTAGGATAGGACGGTATTGAGATACAGAAATCCTAGAAAATAAGACGTGCAGATACTACTTGGTGTATAAAAATAAGTGCTGTATGTGGTACTTACCTAATCTATTTTCCTTTAAAAGTAACACGACTGAATAACATAATAAATTTTTCACCTATTTTGAACTATTTTCCACCGTAGAATTCTAAACCACTTCCGACTTCTGGAAAAAAGTTATATACGCACACTCCTCATAAAAAAAACTAGCATAGATAGCACAGAAAAATATTATATTTAATTAGATTTTTGTGCATATTTTATTGCATTAATGAAACAAAGCTTTCAACAAAATGCAAAGCAAAAACTAACTGATTCTTATGATAATGTTGATTGCACTTGAAGTAGGTAGGTACTCTATCAAGTTCATTTGTATTGATTAGGCTTTATCAAGATGGGCACGTGTCGGGCGGTGTGATGGGCTCGAAGTTATTGACCAGTAGCCACATTTTTGTAACAAAATCATTTGAATGGGGACTTATTTCAATTAAAAATGGCTCATAATTTTGTGTTGCAAAGATAGAAGATTCTCTAAAAGCGAACCAATCTGACGAAACTTAAATAAAAAGAGATAAAGTACCTACTTCGTCAATGTTAGAAATTTCGCAAACTGTAAGAGTTTACTAAATCAGTCGTCGTGACTTATATTATCGGAAACGCAGAACTTTTGCGTGCTTTTGCCAAAAAACTTTTAAAACAGTTATTCCCATACCAAACCGGATTAGTACGCATGCGCGTTGCCCCGCGTCACGCCACCATACGTCACCCCTCACCCCTCAAACATAACCTATTCAATGGTGCAAAACATTGCCCATAATTTGTGTTCACCATCGCAATTGGCGTTCGTTCATCGGACCACTTCAATAAATACCACTTGCGGCAGTTACAGTTCATAACAATCGATGTTCGGTTAGTCGCCTTTCGGGCTATCGGCTATTTGGACTGTGTTGTTTTCGTAGTGCGAATTTTAAACTTTCACGGTGTTTTATAATAGTGAACTGTTTTATAGTGCTATGTGTAAGTGTGCTGATGGATTTTGTGTGGTGAGAAAAAAAATTTGGGGTTAAATTTACGAAAATCAGCTGATCTGCTGGTAAAAGGAAAGTTTATGTTCTGTCTCTTTCTCACTTAGGTAGATTTGAGTTTTCATTTGAGTGACCTCATGATAGAATGGAATTTTATTCGATTTTAGGGCGCTGAAGTCAAACCCGTCTGTTCTGTGTTTCTCATTTTGAGCCCCTGTTATTTCAAAAATTCAAATATTCGATAAATAATAAACAATAAAAATATTCACTCCCACACAAAACAATATAAAGAGGAATTACGCCTGTAGGTCAATGATGAATGCATTTAGTTAGAGTAGAGTTTAATGTGCAAACTTATTCTGTGCACGTGCCCGGCCCATTCGCATAGTGATGGTGCTAATTATCACCATTACCACTAACTTTTTACTCAACATTTCTTATGTATGTTATGTGAATCGTAAATCGAGAATTTTTGAGGTTAAAGTAGGTACCTATATATTTGTGCCATAGTAAGTATCTACGAATACCTTAGGTACTCGTCACGAAGGCGAGATGTTGCATTCATAAGAAACGCTAATTATTACCTGTTACTAAGGAACGGGGCCTGCGGGGCCTATACTATACCCAAACGTTTGGTTTTTAAAGCTAGCTATAAAATTCTGTTCCGTAAAAGTAGGGCGCACCGTAAAATCCCAGTTTAAAAGGTATAAAAAGCTGAAGAAAAAAAGTTAGTTCCACGCCAAGCGTCCATCACAGGCGACGATACGGGCCGTTTTCAAACAATCTCTTTGAGTTTCAAACTTTGATCCAGAAAGGGTCCGGAGGTACCGGTTCCACGAAATACCGGTTAAAAAGGTTATCGGTAAGAATTCTCCGGTAAATAGAGTGGAAAGATTAGTCGTTTAGCACCGCGCCATTACATTTTAGGAAGTTCGATAATATCCCCTTGAACCTTGAAACGCCCTTTGTGCTTTCTTAAATAAGGTCAGAAAAAAAAATCAAGGTACTAGACTATTTTTAAAACGTATCTATAACGACATAAAATTGCCATTTTTATTACCTTTTTGTTTGTGGAATTTGCAGCTTGTTTACAATTTGTTTCGTTTACCCTATTTTATTCTGTGTGCTTGCAATCTAGCTGACAATACTTTTTAATAAGTACAGTTTTATTATTTGCGTTTCGCGGGCTAACTTTCATGGATTATAAGTAAATAGCCGATAATGGAACTAATTTCATTTCCTCACACTAAAGGTACACAGCAAAGTGTTATCTATTAACCAGATGCCAGGTACTGTATCAGCTGATACAGTGATAGCACATTTAGCCTCGTATTTATAAAGCGATCTCAAGATTGAGAGCAATATTAAGTATGGATTTGACAGGTCGTTTTGTACTGAAATGACTTTTCTGATGCGAACTCAAACTCGCTGTCACTCTTGAGAGCTGATTATAAATACGGGCCTTAGTATTGTAGGTACAAATATTTTTTCGGTTTTCGACCTATGTTCCTTAGGGAAAGTTGTTCAGTTGCATGGGCAGATTCACATCTTTTCGGGTGCATATATCCTTTCTGTTACATTCTGTATAATCTACGCGATTAAAAAATCCAATACAAAAAATCTTTTCAGTACCTATGTAGTATGTACCCTATTTATAAAAAGAAGAAAAACCTTAAAATTCTGACCTTACTTGCGCCAAAATGATCTGAGTAAGTTTGATTCGGCATAATTTATCTCAGGTGCTGGCATTTAATAAAATTACTCAATTTTTCAACCTGATAACTACGACTTACTCTTTGATTTTCGTCTTTTCTGGCTGAAATTCATTTCTAAAATAATTAACAATGCATACCAGTGTTGGGCAAAAAGTAAACTCTTTACTGGTTAACGATTACCGATTACATTTTGTTTTTGTTTACTGTAATTCTAAAAAGTAATCATAATATTTTCGCATTACATTAATGGGTAATTAAGTAATCGCATTATGATAACTTTTTCATATTACAGTAGACAAAAACAAAAATGTATTCAGTAATCGTTCGGATTACTTTTTGCCCAACACTGCTACATATACATACCTAAATGCTAAAAGGCATATCAAATAGATCCTTTGACCTATAAAATGTATCCATAATTTGCGGATAGCCTAAGTAAACAGTGGACTCTCGACTCGACGTGATGGTATCACTTGCATCAGGAAATTGCGTCCACTCGTTGCTATAGAATTCTCATATGGAATTCCAAAACACGTTTCCACGAATCGTATAACTCCGAATATTGTTTCGTCGACTCTGTATTAAATGATAGTCTTGCTTTAATTTTGATTCCGTTTCTTTGTTTCCTCTCATCATTCCAATGTAACGCTTTAAATAAAGTCGATTGGTCCTTGGGCCATAAGGCTGGATGTCTATTTTTTTTTGAGTGCTGCTTTCTTCTACTTAATTTCATCCAGTGATCCAGTGATCAGTGTGAAGTCTTCACACCTGCACTACTGGAAGAGTTGAGCTTTTAGGTAAATTATTCAATTCTATCGATTTATCAATGCTCTAAAAATTAGAACTGTGAGTAAACTGCTTGAAAATATTTTTGGTGATTCAAAATATCTATTCAAGAGTCGAATATTATTTTAGCTTAATTAAACCATTGTCTTTCAATAAAAATCTTGATTTACCGAATATCATTTTACCTAATATTGAAACTTCATACACCATTGCAAAGTTTTGCATTTCAAGCGTTTCGTTCAAACGATATTGTTGAAACAGGGAATAGGCTATTTTAAAACGGAGATGGAATATTTATATAGTTGATACATGTTTGAAGAGGTTGGATTTGTTTGGTGGCCTTTGCCTACGTAATAGTTTGGGTTACAATTTGTTTACTACCGGATTCACGTTTACTACATTTTTTGCTTTGTAAACAAATATGGCAAGATTCGAACTTACTTTTTGTCGAAAAAAGGAAAATCGTCATTATGATATTCAGCCCACATCCACCCCCTCTCATTTCATCATTGACATTTTCTCTCTTCAGTCCTCCTTTATAGCATAATTTTTTATCCAAATCTTGCCAGCTGTTCTAGAGTGAAGGAAACGTTAAGAAAACGTAGATAAAATAAATATAAGTATTTTAGATAAGACTCACCATCTTGGCGGATTATCTCCCAAGCCGGTATCATCATCGAAATCGTAACACGGTTACGGATAGTAAGGATAAGGAAATACACGAGATAATCATTATCGCACGCATGATTGTCTGTCTCATTGACGGACTTTAGAGCCTCCGTTAGATAAGATTTAAAGTATGAAGTTAGGTACGTATCTTTAATAGGCTGCGCTGCAAATGAAAATAGTTTTCAGTTACCATGATGTAACTCAACTCCCTTTCAAAATTACCATTTATTAATAAGTTATCAAGCGATCACACGCAGTTTTAATAAACAGGAATACTGGTTGATCGGTACATCTCTCTCATCTTGGTTGATCCATGGATCCGAGATATTTTCCCCCAATATATCGTTCTCCAAGTCATACTATTACCTAACTATTTTTACCTATTTACGTATTTCTTCTTTTTAGCGTATCGATGGCAGACACTACCAGAATTTGGCCACGTTAACAGCATTATCAGCCGCTGTCATGAGGTTTTGTATGATTTAAAAGTTATTTAATACCACTACCGAGGCGGGCATATTATCGGCAAACTGTTGCATCGAGATAACATTTCACTTCAGTGAGGCTGTTTTCCTCTGTTTATCATCCTTATCACACCTGGAGGTTAACCGTATTAACCGACCAATTACGAAGATACCTCGTCTGATTGATTACTAATTGCTCTAAGGTATTTTCCACATGGCCACCTAATTTACGCATTCAGTATACAAGTAATGCTGCTATGCAATATACGTGAACCGTAATGTGTAAAATTTTATAGTAATAAGTAGCAGAGAATACGTGGATTCTTTAAGTGGGAAAGAGACAACTTTAAATGCGGGAAATTTCCTTGAAATTATAATTTCGGTAAATTAAATACTAACACCAACAAGGAAAACGTTCGAAACAGCAAGACTGTTGGTATCGGGATATAAATTATTAATATGAGTGATTCGTTCGGTTTTATAGCATGTCGCTTCATCGGCATTAAAAAGACTGAAGATAAAAGTGATACTAAACTATAAAACAATAAATTATCTGGATAGTTCTTATCGGCCATTGACGAACATAAGTAGTAGGCCTGTCTTATAGTAACTAACCAAGTAGGTATCGAGAAGGTATCGAGTGAATAAAGTGATAAACCGAAGTGCAATTTAAAAAATGTAAATGGAAGTTATAAAGTTATCATAGTGTTGAAATAGTGAACGGACAAACGATTAAACGATATTTAATCTAGAACACAAAAAATGCAATTCAAATATTCGTGCATAAAAACAGTTATTTATTGAATGTAGAAGCAATTGCTACAAAATACCTAGTGTTTAAAAAGGTACATAAAAATCATCAAAGATGGCGTCAGAAATCAAAACCATTCCAGCCGATTTAGTCGGTGATCAGTTCAGTCCACAGAACTCAAAGATCTTCCTCATTGAGGACAACCACAGTGGCGAAAAAACACCAAGTGACAATAAAGAGTTTAAAGTATACAGATTCCGGTATTTGATACTGGGTTTCTTTGTGTTATATTCGGCGTCAAATTCGCTCCAGTGGACGCAGTATACGATAATCGCGGACGTGGTGAGGAAGTACTATGGAGTGAACGATAACCTGGTGACCTGGACGTCTTTGGTGTACATGGTGACTTATGTGCCTCTCATCTTCCCCGCGAGCTGGCTGCTGGATAAAACGGTGAGTTTTAACTTAATTCTATAAACGGTGAAAGGGGCAGCTTCCCGCAAGCTGACAGGGGTTGCTCAGTCAATGAAACTAAACAACTTTCGCAAATTGGCATCCCCATACAAAATTGTCTCATCGAGGTAGGCATTTTGTGGAAGCTGCTCAGTTGCACGTTGTTCGCTGGATATTGTACATTTCGCGAGTGATTTTTCAGGTTGATACTATACCAACCAACCATGGTATTTTTGATAGTAATATTTTAAAGTGACAGCTCACCCTTAATTGAGTTAGTATCTACGCGTTATATAAGCAGTGAAATTAGGTTCGAACTGGTTATAATCAGAGCAGTAAGAAACTAGTTTTTGTTACCTGTAAATCAAGTTATAAGGGCTTTAAAATATTTTTTATTGGTATAAGTTATTTTATATGCTAAATTATTTAAAAGTTAGGTCATATTGGTTTCAAACGTGATATTTTATTTAGCTATTAAACAATAATATACTTAAATGTAAAACATTTGAGGCCATTATTTTGTAGAGATGTATCATTTCACGCATAATCTTGATATTGTTGTGATAAGAACGACCATCAGTTCCAAATCATACAATTTCCAATCTTTATATCGTGAAATTGTGCTGTAAGTAATAAATCGAATTTGAACATTTTATAGTATGCATTATCTAGTGAGGAAGGCATCGTATGATTTTTACTTTGATGGAAGCATTCTTGAAAGAACATTATTCTTACTTAAAAATTGGCTAGTTTTGCTATAGCAAACATCAGTAAGTACATTTTTCAGTAACAGAGCAAACTAACTAATCCGCTTGTTTCCTAGCTAAGCTAGTCAAATCAGCAACTTTTTATGAAATGTCAAAAACGCTTTTTTGTATGAAAATCGCGAGGTATGACGTCACTCCTCGTAAATACTCATGTAAGTACTTAATTACTCAAATCAATAACTTCTTTATATTTAACTCGATTATTAAATCTAAATGTGCATTTTTTTTTTAATGAAGAATGAAACCCACAATTTTTGAGTCATCAGTTTTTAAGTAGAAACGTTTTGAATTTTTTTAGCCACCCAGGAAACAAGCCTATTATGCACTGTACTAAATACCTATTTACAGTTAAAAATTACAGCACTACTATCTGAGTTATACAACAAATTGACACAACGAGTATGAATCGATGTTATCGATCTAACTTACGAATAATTAATGCCTGCGTGTTTACTCAAAAAAAAATATCGAAATTATTTACTAACGGGAACAAATTCAGCCGTAGTTTGCAGGAACTTAATCTGTCTCTTTGTGCTCTTCCGGCAGCATTTTATAAAAGTCACTTCTCTAACTGAGTCCGGAACGTTAACTTCATTTTAAACTAACTCTGAAAAGTGACCGGCAGTTATCCGCACTAAAGCTCACGTTTTTAACGTTTGTAGATAAAAGGACTAGACAATTTCCAAGGTACGAGTATTATGATTCTATAATAACACGTCAAATAAATTACCAAAGAATAATTTAATATTATTTTTTAATTTACGCACGTCAGCGAAAAGCGAAAAATATCGACATTCAATTTCATCTATGCATGAATATCAATATTAAATTCAACTAAACAAATACATTAAAATATTTAAAATTATAATATAACAAAACTGGATAAAGAAATAGAAAATTTAAATATTGTGTTTAAAAGAATAAAAACATATTTCCGTGTATTTCCAAGTTCTCCGCGTCCTTGTGTGCAGTGTGCATTTTAATTTTATCGGAGTAATACTGCAAAATAAATACTGTAAAAGAATAACTCAAATATATTTGAGTGAGTACGTGAAAACTCGTTTCAACACCTTAAAAATCCAATATATAAAGCTCATCTCTCTTTTACTGGCACTTTGTGAACCATCATCACTATCTCAGCCCGCCCAGCGTAACTAGACCCTTGATTTAACACTTAACTGACATTTTGAAAGGCTTCTTAAGGGAAAATTAAACTGCCAACAGGTTTCGTTAAAATGGTTATTCTAGTTGAGTTATTTACGTCATCATCAAGGTTATTAAGAGATTGTGACGTCACTCATCCCTTGTCTGAAACGACTATCATTTCTATCAAAATTTAAGGAATATATTAAAGAACTTGTACAAAACTTACCTTTCTGATACTTTAATAAGGCTTTTAACTTCGGCTTCAGTTCTAGTTCAACCGACCATTAGTTGAATGTTAAGCTATTTAGTTAACTAATTTTAATATCTCAAAAACATTGTATCGTACAGATAGTATAAGTTTTGTTAAAAAAAAACTACACCTGAATCATGTCTGGATAATAAATCTTCAGCTTGAGGTAAGCGCGCATCGTTTAACCCCTGAACTGAATACTGCCGAGTAAGGGGCCGCTCGTTTCATGCTCTATTCTACACTCGTGAAAAAACCTAACAAAACATGGCAAATTAAAAATTATAATCAAATTAATAACATTCTAAAAGTACAGTTCTAAAAGTGCAATGCTTCCATGCTGGACTGGGATTGACAGAAAAACGTAGAATGTGCCAGCTGCATCTCCTCCCGTGCATGCTGTAAAAATCAGCTAAGGGAATCGAGGGTTTCAGTGTATTGCAATTTAGGCGATGGACTGACAACCCGTCACTATAGCAATATACATAATCATCATCTGTATTATCCCTCGAAACTTGTCAGACGTGGCGGAACAACCTATATTTAGGTCGTTTTTGCTCTGCCTACCCCATTAGGGATACAGGCGTGATTTTATGTATGTATGCAAAAGTACAGTGACTTGGATTATGTTATGATACCTACCCAAAAAGTTTGCAATGATTATAATTTCAGTCGCAGCCGAACGAACGGCCCAATGTGTTATGTTATGAACTAACTAATGTCTCTTCAAAAATAAAAAAAGCACAAACACCAAATTTTAGGTCACATCTTCTAAACGTCCTCTCTGCTACGGCCTACGAATTTATTTTGTTTTATCAGCTGCCATCGTACCTCATTCCCTGGACTCCTTGTTCTAAGTGACCCGGTTTCAGCCAGGGATGCAGACAAATGAGAATCGTGACTCCCCGGCTTACAAGATTGGGATACGACACCGACCAGAAATATTGTAGACTTCGCTGCTACAAACACTAGTTATTTTATTTTTTTATTTTATTTTATTTTGAAAGTGTAAGTATGTATTTATTTTGAAAGGAAAATTATTTTATTATGATCACTTATACGTAGATAGAAGAATAGATAAGAAAAAAACACGAAAACTAGACTTTACTGCTACAAACATGAAGTGTTGTGATCAATCGCCTAGATAAAAGAAGGGTGAAAGGGATAGGATAAAATCGAAACTGACGAAAACTACGATAGTTATGATTTTTTCTTCTAAGAATTAAACTACTCGATTTTAATTTGATTTCGATTAAAATATTATTTAAGTAAAATTTCATTTATATTCTAATTATATTTAATCGAACCAAACAAGACTACAGCTCCAAATGCAATTAATAAAGGTATCGTAGGCCCGTCTTTATAACGGTACTAAAGTTGAATCTTGGCCTGTTTTGGGGTCTATGGTTTTAGGGTTTTATGGACTCCTTTCAGTGTTCAGTCACTGGTTTAGTTCCTGTTTAGTATGGAGACGAAGTTTCATTCAATTTAAAGTTTAAATCAACGTTTGTTTCAAAGTATAAGTAACTTTTGTAGGATTTATAGTGTACGGAAGTTTCAGTTTTGTATTAAGGTCCGTATTTATAATCAGCTCTCAAGAGTGACAGCGAGTTTGAGTTTGTATCAGAAATGTCATTTCAGTACAAAACGATCTGTCAAATCCATACTTAATATTGCTCTCAATCTTGAGATCGCTTTATAAATACGACCCTAAGTAAGTTTACTGTATTGTTATTTTCTCCGATTTTAGATCTTTCCGGTCTGCTTTAAGTTGAATTTAAGTATCTTGTATAGTTAAAATTGGAATAATAGTAAAATCTGTTTATGGTGACTCATTGCGTACCTAGCTATAATAAATTGTTGTCTAATTACTCTACATACGTACATACGTTCGATCATAATTCGTCATCATGTTTAATTCGATAAGATTTCAGTTAATTAAACTGAAAGCATAGCAAGAGAGTAAACACATAAAATAGTATGTTTGTGTCATACTCCCAACCGAATATTACATACATAGATACATTTATAATCACGCCTTTATACCTAATCAACCTAAACAAAGGTCCGAATATAATCTACGTTTAATAGCTATTGTGGCTGAATATTTCATACATAGTTGGACAAAAACTATTCATTACAATTTTAGTTGGAATCTTGGAATATTGTTCATAGTAAATCAATAAAATCCTCACAAAGGCATTTAGTTTGTGCAGCCATTCGAGGCGGACCAGCCGGCCAGCCATGCCTGACTAAAGGATGGCCGATGGACCCTTTGTCTTTCTATCCTAATGGACTGACCAACTTATTTTATTTTATAGTAAGTAAGTAGCACTAGACCTACCCGCGGCTTTACTCGCAATTTAATTGTTTTTCGTGAGAATAAAAAAGAGCAAACATATCGCAATAGAAAAATAAGTATTCTGTTTAACTTGCTAAGTATCTCTATCTGTATATAATTTTAGCTCATATTATTATGAATATAGGTCATTATCTGGTATAAAAACCCCGATTAAGGTACATCACATATGCTGTTCTGTTCATCTTCCCTCTACGTAGAGCTGCTTGCATTCGAGGTCGTCCTCATAAATCCAAACGACCGAAATGCAGACACAGATAGTCGGTTAAATTCGCAAGCAATATTTGGTGACACATCAATTTCTCGGATATTCCGAAGTAAGATTAATGTTAAAAGCTAGTATCGTACTATTCAGCATCGTATTTTTTGAAATTATTACTTTTTAATTTACGTCAAAATTATGAAAATAGTCTGCGATGAATTTGCTCTTGACACTGGTTTAGACCAATGGTGAACGATAGGTACAGATTAGGTTTAGAAAAATGTTTATTAACATAATGTCTGTGTAGTGAGCATCGGAAGTTACTCATAGAATTGAAAATTATGTAACACGACTACTTAATTAGTTTGCCTAAACTATTTGCATAAAATTCAACGTGCTGCTTCACTATACAATATACATAACGTTGCACGTATATTGCACTGTACCGTCCCACAGAACTATTTAATACCAATCAAATAGAGTAACCCGTTCATTTCCCTAACAATGTCACAGAGTAGGCAAGGTCACTCCTCCCCTCTTTCCCTCCCCCGCCCGGTCACTGCCACAGAGTAATTTTCTATCGAGAGGATTTTTGAGTCACGGAACGACCCGATGAACCCTAGTGTCAGAGATTTAGAGTTTTTAAAGTAGCACCACTATCAAAGATCGAGCGACTGGGACCGCCGTCACCACATGCCGCACTGTCCGCAACCGCACGTCTTAACGTGTCTTCTGAAGCGCTGAATCATTTTTCTTGACAGTGGTGGTTCAGCTAACTTTAACATTATCTAATCTATCTGGAAAAAATATCACAAAGTGATTGACAAATATACCTATAAACTTTGTGTTCACCCGTGGGAATCAAACCCCCGACCACCGGATCGGGAACCCGAAGCTCACACCACTAGACCACACAGACAGTGATAAATCAACAGCTGTGCTACGGGATGCAGCTAGCTGGTAAATTAACAAGTCTGGTCTGGTATCAGTGGATACTGGATACTGTTCGCGGTGACGCCAGCTCTTTGCTGGGGGTTATTTATTGCAGGGGGTTAAATATTACTATAGATGATAAAAATGAATGCATTTTTTCAACTTGTTCATGCCATTACCTAAGTACTCGGTCGGTTTGCTCCTAATGCATCTGCGTTACGTACAATCCCCGAATTCGCGAAACGTCCTTTTATTTCGGCCAATGAGAGTTAAAACGATAATTCCGTGATTTATTAACGAATTGAACAGTCCGCGAAATGAACAGGCAGAACCCGACGTCATTAAAAATATGGCTGCATTTCGCACAGGATATATCCTACAGGATATAAATATGAGCAGGAGGTCCCCGTGGTAGTTTATATTTCCCAGGACTTCAAATCGTCACCGGTTACTAGAAAATAGAAAAATAATTGCAATTATAGTTAAGTTTTAGTTCAGTCGTGTTCTCAGAGAATCGATAGCAATATCGTTAGGTAAAGGCGGTTAAAAAGAGAGCCAAATTTTATCTCGTGACGTCACCTTCGAAGTGAAATGGAGCAACCCGATTAATGGAACGTCCTCTGGGTGCTGGAGTAATATTTCATTTCTGTATTATCGACTTTATCGACCTTATTGCGAAGCGAAGCCGAAATGAAAATGTCCTTTGGTTTTAAAATCAGGGTGAAGTATGCAAACGAGAAATCGCTGGATGAATAATAAACTATCGGGAAGAGCACTGAAGCCTGAAAATCGTCTATCGGCTTTTTCTCTGCTCTTGAGTAGTTTTAAATTGAACTCCGACCAGAAAATTGTACAATACAATATAAAACTGGTTAAGTAGGGTTTTGCCCAAAAAACCGGCTTACGGATTCCTCTACACTGTTCTATCTAAAAATCGGAAAAAATCCAATACAGGAATATCCCGCTATTTTCGCCAAACGTAGTGAAAACAATTTTAATCAACTAACATATAAAATTTTTGCTACGCATACATAAATTTAATTTTAAATTTCAAAAGCTTTCAATCAGCTTTTGTTTCAGTGTCGAAATAAATCTTTTTTTGTACAATAAACCCAACCGAGGGCGATTACAAAAAGTCCGGGACCTCGGGGTCTGCTACGCAAACAAAAGTTTTGTGATTAATCTCCTCCGAACGAATTTAGAGACAAACTCCAGACAAAGCTGGTTTGACATCAGGTGTAATGAGAATGAACGAATAAAAAGAACAATACCAACTGAGAAATTCGTATAAATTATTATAATTTAGAAAGTAACTCTGCCTATCTGTTTGTCTGCTGCTTTTAACTGCTGAACGGATTTTAAAATAAGGGCCTATTTAAAGTTATTAGAGGGTGTTATCGAGACATTGTTATGGTAGCAATTTGTAGTTGCTACCATAACAATTTAGTAATTTTAGTCAAGATTTAGTTAGTCGTGCCCTCAGCGATATTCCATATAAACGCGATTGTGAATTGTCTACTTTTTACCGTGGAAAAATTACTTAGGTATTGCCATGGAAAGACTCATTTAGTCGTGGGTGAAACTCCACGACAGAAATCTCGCTAGTACCTCTTAGTCTACAGCACAGAATACAGCGAGAATTCATTGAATTATTTAGTTGCTTTGTTAAGGGATTTCAAACGTAAACTGTTTGTGGTTTATGCATATTTTAAAGTAGCACTGAAATTCGTTATATTTCAAGTTTGTGGTCAAACAAAACACTGGGTCATGGCATGAATTAAGTATGATGGGAATACCGGGTGTAAGGGACAGCGTCCCGCAAACTGATACGGGTTGCTCAGTCAACGATACTGAACAACTATTACCAGGATTTTTATTCAGGAAATGAAAAAAAAAAATTGCTTTCCCATACAAATTATCTGATCGAGGTGGTCATTTTGTATGAAAAAGCAAAATTTTTTTTTCATTTCCTGAAAAAAATCCTGGTGGTAGTTGTTCAGTTTCGTTGACTGAGCAACCCCTATAAGTTTGCGGGACGCTGTCCCTTAGACCCTATATAGCTATTCTGTGCATTTTTCAGATATAACTTTTAAAAAGTCTTATGTACCTACGTCCGAATAATTTTATCTTGTGTTCGACAGAACCCTTGGTACTTAACTACTACGAATACATAGATACCTACATATAGGTGCTTATTTCTATTTCTAATGTTTGATTACATAATTTGACCCTCTGAATCCTCATGTTCTATCTAACATTCAACCCAATTATTTGATTTTTTTTATTTAAAACTTGGTAAGCACACAACAGATGGATGAATAAGCGTCCAAATATTTTACCTATAACCGCATCCCTTCACCAGAATCCGTTCCTGAGTCCTGACACGTCCTACAAAGGGACAATGGGACGACAGGCATTTGATAAATGTTCCGTTTGTTTTAGAAACAATGTTTTGTTGACTACTGGATGATGGATAGGAGTAATCACAAATTTTGTCCTGTCGATTTTGTTTTGTGGTTGTTTTAAACGCCTGTGGAAATGATCAATGCAAATTCGTTTGAGGAGCGCGCCGTTCGTTGATTTTATTTAGTTTTTTCATACATTCATATAATCAGTCCTTTATCCCTAATAGACTGGCAGAGCGTGAAACGTGTAGTTTCGCCTAGTCTTAAAATTATTGAGGGACATTTCAGTTCAGCTCTTCGCCTATAGGTACACACAACTTCTACAGCACTTCTTGCTTGCTTTTATAGCACGTCCGGGAGGAGAAGCAACATTATTTGTTTTAGACCTAAACATACGGTGTTAGATTTTTCACCTAAAAATAAAATGTTTTAAATCACAAATTCGATTCGGGCTGGAAGGTTTTCCTTATGTAAACAGGACATTGCGTGGCAACAATAATAAATTATTTTTTATTACCAAATTACAGCACTTTTCAGCCCAGCAGTTGTAAGTAAGTGCTTATACGTGTGCCAAATTTATTTCAAAACCTTTATCTTAGGCTCGTTAATCCAGGTTCTAATTAGAGACAAGCAGGTAAAATATGCAGGTATTTACCTAAGTCCCTCTTTACCCTTTTCTCTTTTTAGTCTTACCACATTCATTATGGGTTATTTGGGTAGCCAAAAGGTATTTGCTAACAAAACCGTTTAGCAAACAGAGCATTTTCAGAATAGGCGCCCAGGATCCCGTTATGTATAGCCACAGAGAAAATTTGAAGCGGCTATTTTACCTTTCATGCTGGACTGGGTACCAGCTGCATCTCATCTGGAGGAGTCCCGGGCATGCTGTAAAAACCAGCTAAGGGATTCGAGGGTTTCAGTGTATTGTAATTTAGGCGATAGACTGACAACTTGTCACTATAGCAATATACCTACAGATCGATCTGGAATAACCCTCAAAACAACCGAACAACCTTTGTTTGGATCGTTGACGCTCTGCCTACCCCATTAGGGATACAGGCGTGATATTATGTATGTATGTCTTTTATTTTTGGTTAGAATCTTTAATAATTTGCATGAAATACTATCTCTACGAAACTTCGTCGCTTGTTAATGGAGTACTCATTTTGTGACAATTGGGTACTTGACTGGGTAGCTTAAAAAATTCAAAACGTTTATACTTAAAACTGATGGCTAAAAATATTGTGGATTTCATTCATCATTTAAAAAAAAATGCACATTTATGCTTGTATTTATAAAAGTCACTCAAATTTGATACTAGTTTTATGTAGAGTTTTAAGTCGCCTGTCTTACTCAGTCTAATTTTTAGTTCCTACTTAGGTACGCTATCACGACTCAGACTTCAGCCGAGTCGCTCCTAATTTATAAACATTATAATTCAAATTTAGAACGCGGGCGCGCACTCGGGATGTGTCGCTAGTCACGTATTAAGTGCGTATCAGCCATGTGTTTTGCGCCATTTATACAGGATGTTAAAATCAATTATACGGGGTGTATAGGGAAGTTATACAGAGTGTTAAAAATAATTATACGGGGTGTATGGGGAAGTTATACAGGGTGTTAAAATCAACTATACGGGGTGTATGGGGAAGTTAAACAGGGTGTTAAAATCAACTTTACAGGGTGTATAGAGAAGTTATACATGGTGTTTAAATTGATTTTGACACCCTGTATAACTTCTCTATACACCCTGTAAAGTTGA
Organism: Scrobipalpa atriplicella; assembly: GCA_029255725.1. Lineage (NCBI taxonomy): Eukaryota > Metazoa > Arthropoda > Insecta > Lepidoptera > Gelechiidae > Scrobipalpa > Scrobipalpa atriplicella. The sequence goes on from JARACY010000133.1 coordinate 39,275, forward strand.
TTTTAACACCCTGTATAACTTCCCATACACCCCGTAGAGTTGATTTTAACACCCTGTATAACTTCCCTATACACAGAATAAAGTTGATTTTGACACCCTATATAACTTCTCTATACACCCTGTAAAGTTGATTTTAACACCCTGTATAACTTTCCCTTACACCCCGTAAAGCTGATTTTAACACCCTGTATAACTTTCCCATACGTCCCTTATAGTTGATTTTAACACCCTGTATAACTTCCCCAGTCAATCAAGTGATTCAGCCTACATTGTCCTAGCCAAACTAAGGAAAATCTGGTGAAAGCAGCCTTGACACTGGCAGATTTGCCAGTTGCAATAGCCAAATAAGTTAAAAGAAGAAGAAAAAGACTGACTCACGATTATGAACTCGAATTAGCTGATACGTACCTGATTTGAGTGCGGTTGCGTTTATAAATTAACAAGCTACTCAAGTTCTGAGTAAAAGTTTAATTTTAACTTGCTTGATCGACTCCCAAGTGCGGTTCTGAGTCTCGACTATGATTGCGGCCCTTAGATTTTAACAATCGAATTAAAAGTATATAAGTTATTGATTTGATTAGTCAATATTTACTAAAATGTGACGTCATAATATACTATTTTCATACAAAAAAGCGTTTTTGACATTTCATAAAAAGTTGCTGATTTGACTAGTTGGAAAGTAGCCAATTGGATAATCCAAAAGCGTAAAATCGACTTTCAGATTATTGTGAATCCGTAGTTTGTATTCTTTACTTTTAGCGTGATATACCTACGCTGCAAAACAGCCGTTTCCAAAATAGTTGTTCAGTTTCATGGGTAGGTTCACATCCAAAAGTTTGGTCAGTTTTTTTTTACTCCCTGTATAATGTCCATTCTTTATAATATCCAAAACATTTGGATATTCATTGTGGCATATCCTTTTAAATAGAATCCGTCCCGTCCCAGATTTATAGTCGGCACAGCCGTAAATCAGACGACGGGATCCCGGAACGATAGTCCCGGAAGTCCTGTTAGACAGACCTAACATGCCAATCTTTACATTATTAATAATTCTATTATCATGATTATTCTTATACTTTAAGTCTTTGCCTTGCTCACATCAGCAAAACTAAAATACGCACAAAATTTTATTGTTGAGCTGAGCATTTCACAATAAAAAAGAGTTTTTTATAGAAATCCACAATGCACAAGATATTTGTGACGACGAAATGTCATGGTGCCTGTACAAATTATAGCAGACCTGAGACACGTGGGAAGTACTATAAGCTATTTTTCTATGTTTTTAACCAAGCAAGTAATAGCACAGATTTCTTATGAGCGCGGCGGTAATAGTCCAGCATTAGTCCAGGAACATTGTGGGCTATATAAGAATTGCGTTTGTAGACCTGATAGTTTTTGAGATACAGCCTTTCAGCCTAAAGGTGATTTCTGATAAAAGTGTGTACATGTAAGTTAAGTGTGTATCTATAAGTAAATATTCAAGGAAAAAAATATTTTAAACCACGAAAAGCGTTCTGGTTGGTGTTGTATCACATGTCATTCATATGGTACGTGATAGATAGTTATCCTTGGTTGTAAATAAACTCATTATTAAGGAAACATTACACTAATCATAAGTTTTACATACAAAACTAGGCTTTGCGATATTTTCGTGAATATTTTAAAATCTATCCATTACATATTAGACCGTAAATTTTTCCAGTAACGAGCGTTAACATGCGTGACAAGCAAGTCATAACAAGTGTATTGTGTACAAGAATAAGTTTTACAGGGCATAGGCCTCCTCTTTTGCGTGCTACGACACGACTGCCTATCTTGGGCTAGCCTGTTACAAACATACTACATACAAAATATTTCTTCTCCATAATATTAGTATGGATGTATAAAACGTATGTACCTATATCGAGGTTACTTATTTAAGCTCGAGAAAATCGCTCGGCTCGTTAGCAGCACAGCAGCTGTATGCTATTCTATATTAATTACACCCTTAACTAGGAAGCGTTTAACACTTCAAATGCTGGATAGAGCAATAATGTGTCTGTATTTATGAAATTTAGAACTCTAAGGGATATGGAGAGTAGTGGTGTTATCAAATATGAGTGTTTAGGCACTACAACCTAACAGTTTGTGTATGTGTGTGAGATTTTATATTTTGAATATTTTGTCAGCTGTGCAACTAAATTACTTTTTGATTAGATTGACGTTCTGCCTACCACCCCCCGGAACATAAGCGGGATTTTATATAAAGGGTGTTAGGGAAGCTGTTCTGAAAACTGAAAGAGGTAGCTCAGTCAACGAAACTGAATAACTTTCTCAAGTAAATAAAATAAAATACTAGTAGAAAAAAAATGTTGCTTTTTCCGATTGAAGTGGCTATTTTGTATTTAATATTTGCTAGATAAACTCTACGTAAAGTTCTTTAGTTTTGTTGACTATGTGACCTCTTTCAGTTTTCAGGGCACCGTCTTTTAGACCTTACAATATGTACTTATGTTTGCCAATCGCATATAATATTAGGAAAATAATTATTAAATTTTCATGGACTCGAGAGGTGTTTACCGAGAACGAACGTGGATATAAGAAGGGGGGGGGGGGGAGGGAGGATTTGGTTAATTAACATGATTAATAACCCCCTATCCGTAGTCGGTTGTATATTCTAGTCAAACGAACGTATGTAGGCTTTAGCTGGTTAATCATGGCATTATAGGACAATTCCCTACGTTTATCGCTATGAATGGGGAAATTTATTTCCTATACTAGCTTTCCACCCGTGGCTTCACCCGCGTTAAATGACTTTTTCCGTGGAAATAGAGCCTAAAAGCCTATAACCTACGTCCTACTAAAGGATCTAACCCATGTGTACCAAGTTTTTTATCCCGATCCGTCTAGTGGTTGAAGCGTGATTGAGTAACAAACATTCAAACATCGAAACTACGTCGTTGACGATCTGTTTACTCCTTATGGGATAAAGGCGTGATTGTATGTAAGTATAATGGTAGAATGTTGCAGTTGTTGTAAATCCCAAGTGTAGAGCGTCATTTCCTCGGCATACAATCTTTCCCACGAATTGTCAAGATAACAACATACAAACATACCAGCTAACTTTACAATAATGTTCAATAATAAGTTCCCTAATCAGTTGATTGATATTGGTTTCCGAATTTTGAACTTCTGATTAATGTGAAATAGCCCAAGGAAATACCCATTATTTGTTTACCTACGTAACTGCGAAGTACGAGACGCATTAAATGTTGCACTTAATGCGCATACTAATGTTAAACATGTTTAGGTATACCAACCTGTACCGTGATGTTATTTTTACATGTGTCAATAAATAACAAAGTAAATTGAATTCTTAATTGTACGTCTGAGTTCAATAGATCATAATAAAAAAAACGTCACGGTTTCCTTTCTTGTCTCAATTAACATGTCAATAAGGTATACTGTACTTAGTATCATAAGGTAAGACTCAACATGTTTACGATCGATGGCACCTTTATAATACGTAAACAACGGATAACACAGCACAATCACGCAGAAGCCAGACAATGACTGCGATTAACAACAATGGATGCACCAGCTGAGCTGACCTTACTCCGTCTATGAGTGCAAGTATAATCTCAGCGAGTGACTCTCGACTCTCAATGAGTTGATTGCAGCAGACAGTCAGTCTGCCAGTTTGCTCGCTTATCATACTGTCGTCAGCGGACGGAGGGTGGCACAGGAAATGCTCCATTCAGCCTCCGAGGAAAATGCCAGTCGACGGCGCACGGCCGCCCGCGTCGCACGCCATTGCCACTGGAAAATTAAAAAGAAAACGCGCGCGAGCGGGAAAATCTGACAATAATAGTTTTAAAATAGAAACTTATATTTCTAGGTTAGGTATTGCTTATAAAGCGATCGCAGACAATAAAATTGTAGCGTTGATGTTAATTGTTTTAGAATTTAGATGAATCTGTATTGTAGCCTCGTCAATTTCATGCCGTAAACAAAGAATGTAGCGGCAAAAAATAAACAAAGATATAACTTCGACAATAATCCGATACTAGGAAAATAGAATAATTCCTTAAGAAATATTTACAAAGAGATTGAATATTTATTATATTGAAACGTTTTATTGGACTTGAAAATGTCTGAGCAGAAAAACATGGAAGTTTGCGGGAGTGTGATGGACGGTGTTGCTGAAAAGGGGGGTAATTTGGAGTCCCCAACTAAGAAAGCCCCAATCGAGTACACAGTTTACCCAATTCGATGGGTAGTTTTATTCATCTTCGTGTTCTACTCGGCTTCCAACTCGATGCAGTGGATCCAGTACAGCATCATCCAGGATGCCGTCGTGAACTACTACGGGGTGTCCAGCATCACGGTCTACTGGACCTCCATGATATACATGATCACGTACATCCCTCTGATCTTCCCTGGAAGTTGGCTTTTGGATAAAATGGTAAGTGTCAATGATTAAAAAATACGTTTACATTATTTTTTACCGACTTCCAAATCAAAAAGGAACTTCGTCGTGAACTTTGTTTTATTGTATAAGAAGTACTCACATTTTTTTTTAATAACGGGTCTTAGCGCATGGATAGTTTTGATAAGCATTTTGCAACCTTTTGCCCAAAATTTCGGCCGAGTTGCATCTAAATCGTTAATTAATGCATTATTGAGTACCTAAAATGAGTCATAATCATAACGATTATGGTTTTCAAAAAGACTTTCTCTTTTACCTCAAATTGTTTATGATCGGTATGAAACGTGACCGCACCTTAAGAGGTTGTGATATGACTAGTTTGTAAAGAGGATAATGTACAATTAACCTTATCTTTATCCTCGTGTGTTATTGAGTTGTATTTTACTATGCTGCCATCTGGTCAAGTGGTCTGGTATCGGTTGAGAAGGAATGGCGATTAAGGGAATATTCATTTTTTTGGGTTTTCATAACTTGGTCCATGACGTCGATATATGATGTATTGCATGAACGCAGATTTTGAAAAGAACCAAATTAAAATCCGCAAATGCCCGTGTTGGAAAATAGCTAATTACATAGGGACTCACTAATTATACTATGCTAGTAATTTTATTTTATTTGTAGTTGTATTAATAAGATTAAATTATTACCTTACCGTAAAGCACTTTTTTAAACTAGTTTTTAACTAGACTATTTGAAGCGATAGAATATGATCTATTAGCTGATCTGATATTAGCTGCTTATTATAATCTATTGGGTATTCTTGTGGTTTTAAGTTATTGGGTGTTGTTTGAAATTATCGGCTTATGAATTATTTCATTGTATGAGACAATTGACTATTAAAATGTTCTATTGATAACAACAATAGATACTTCATTTCACTATCTACAGTAGACGAGTCGAATTGACAGCGAGTCACGCTAATTTTGCTTGTAATTGGAGACATAGATGCGTTTCCAAATAACATCATACTCTAACTTCTTTTTAATCCTTCTAAGTATTTACAAAAAGACTATTTGTTAGTTATTTGTAGAGACGCACGCAGGCTCGCAGGCTCCCTTATAAGAAAATACCGAACAGAGAATTATTTTTCAGAAGTAGCTAGACAGCAATCAGAAGAAATCGGTAATTTTATGACATCAAATTTCCTTTATGAGTGGATATTCGGTAGTAATTCACGCACAATTGGTCGTACCCTCGAGATCCGTTTCTGGCTTCATTGAGGCATCCCGTCTTGTGTCAGCGAAGTATAGGTACTCTATCATTCTGACGAGCTTAAGCTGTAAGCACGGTTGACCTATCGGCTAAGTCCTTTCGTTTCGTTTCATTTTGAGTCTATCTGCGATTCTGTAAGCTTGGGTGAATTTCTCATTTAAAAACTAGTTCTCTAAAAAAACTTTAGGTTTTTTTTTGCACTGTATTAGATCATTTTGTCACTGTATTTGTCAGACGTGGTGGAACGACCTTTGATTAGGTAGTTTTTGCTCTGCCTACCCCATTAGGGATAAAGGCGTGATTTTATGTATGTACGTATGTATGTAGATTATTTTGTGTATTTTCAACGATACGTCCTATCTTTTTTCATTTTTCATATTTTTTTTGTGAGAGTTGTTCAGTTTCGTTGACTGACCAAAGTTTTTTTTTTATATTTGGGACACCATCCTCTACGCACTGCACGTATATTGCAACCCTACGTATTACAAATCCTGTTGACGTAGTTCTTGTCACGTAACGGAAGCTATTCACATTCAAATGCGATTGAATGAAATCCTATCAAGTTGATTTTGTTGCTATAGTCACATAGTCTAGTCACTATACTAGTATGTTCTAGAATCTCGAAATAAATTATAATACCTAGGTAGGTACTACTTTTAATTGAAATTCGTAGAAGCAACAACAAGGTAGGTACAGTTTTCATAAAAGCATTGAGTAGTTTTAACATCGTTACATTTTACGCATCTTGAAACGATAGTAGGTACATAATTTTCTCATACATCTTCATCCAATTATCATCCAATTTCATTAGATTTCCATACTCGATCGGCTTACATTAATCCAATATTAATCCTGTATATATTAGTAACCCCATCCCGTTCAGACCATTAATCTGATTGATAGTGATGTATCGGTACTACGGCTGGTTAATTTGTCAATATATTACTGGTTCTATTACACGATATTTGCTAAGACGATACAAAAAGAATCGGGTATATTTGCTAAGAAATTCTAAGAAAAATACACTATTTTCAAACAAAATTCTTTGCAAATTCAAAAGAATGCCTTTGTGTGCTTCGGTACACCGTACACCATTTCTTTGTTAACTCTATGAAATTATGCATTCAAACAAAAAGAAAAGAAAAAATATATGTCCGCTTCCTTGAGAAGATAGGTAGTTAACGACCTAAACTTTTCTTGCTCCTTAGAAATTCGCACCAAACAACTTCGAAGGACCAAGTGGGACCCTTCCTCCATACATTAGACGTAGTTTAGGAGCTGACGTCATCAAGTTCAGGACAATACCTGGTGAATGTCCTCGTTCGGAGGGATTGCTGGCGAAGGGGTGAATACTTGCGTCACTAGGGATGGGAAGATAAAATTATCATTAACTTGTGACTGGATGTACATAATATTATATATAGTTATGTGAAATTGTACACTATTTGTTAGGTTGAAAACCAGTCCGTAACACACATTTATGCTTATTTGAAAAAAATGTCGTGCTTGGGGCAAGTCTTTCTGGTCAACTTTGTCGTCTGATTGTAATTGTATTGTAGTCGTCATAAAATTCATTATGTATATCAGAGGCTTATAGGCGGTTTTCCCAGAAACACTGTATGATGCTGTTTGTATTTCGGTTAGGTATTTTACAGTTATAGTTCGTAGGCATATTACTAGTACCTATAACAGGAGAAAGTAAATAGTACATACCTGTTTACTTGTTACTAAAACTATGCAGAAATTGGTACAAATAGACAGGTAGGATTGAAAGTGAAGAAACGTCAAATAGAGAAATTCTCTAAAGTGGTTGCGAGTTGCTAAGAGCGTATTATTATTTTTCCAAAATAACAGTTTTAAGAACTCTGCATGTTTTTTTCTATTTATATTTCTGTCGCTTAACACGATAGCTCAAGTTGATTGTTATTTTGAAAACGATAGCACAATAAAAAAAAATAAAAAAAAATCAATAATGAGTAACAGTATGGCTAGTATGTCCTCGTTGTGTTACTCACGTCTAGATTAAACCGTCCAAATATTCGCACATTTGCGTATAATCCACGCTCTTCGCGTATTTGCCTGCCATCTCACAATAAACCGAGTAAACATTGTCTTTAATATAATCTGGTGTAACTTAGTACTTCATGGATGATTTCATGACGAAACGTATATTACGTGTAGGTAGTGCTATAAAGATGATCTCACTAGTGTGACAATTACACCAAATACCAGAATACAGGAAATTATAAAACAAGATACTTAGTGCGGCGCAATGAGAAACAGATAAAACATGCGGATGCGGATTTAATGATTTTTGAAGCTTAAGTAATTGGTTTACGTTTTGTCTACATTAAATCAAACAATTTGAGTAATATTCTACTGTCAGAAAATTGTGATTTATTTCTTTCTAAAATCTAAAATGAGACAAACTTGGTAAGTATATATACGTATACGTCTAACTTTGCTCTGTCTGATGGAAAGTAGTAACCAGAAGAAACCATTGTGCATCTACAATGATTTGGTTTATGTCAAATAGCAGATAGTCAGGCTAACTAATATGCTATTTTTATGCTGTGTTGCACGAATTTTGTCAAAACTAAAAGTATTTACCCAAAAATCTATAGAAAATTCTAAAATTGTACGAATCTTTGTCGACCACGTTAATTACGTAAAATTTCACGTATTTTTGACGAATTATTTTTGAGGTCATTTTATCCTACAACGCTTTTTAAAATTAAAATTATATCGTTGAATTTTTCGATTTAATTTTATAGTTCATAAAAAAGGATTGTTCACACTCTCAATAATTAGGTAAACAAGCGAAGGGTCTTATAGCACGAAGAAATTAGGCAAATGGGGATCCAAGGGTCAATTTAGAAAGGGTCACGGGGACCCGTCAGAATAATGGTTCTGGGTCGGTTTATAGACTAGCTAGATATTGAAATCTGAAGAGAATAGGTCAGTCTACAACTCTAAGGCTCGTAATTATAAAGCGATCTCAAGATTGAGAGCAATATTGAGTGCGGATTTGACAGGTAATTTTGTACTGGAATGACATTTCTGATACGAACTCAAACTCGCTGTCACTCTTGAGAGCTGATTATAAATACGGGCCTAAAGCTAACTAGCGACACGTCCATCAGATTTGCATAATGTGTTACCTACCGAAATTTTAAGTCAAGATTATATAAATAAAACCTAACATTTGTTTTCCTAGTATTACCTTTTAAGATACAAAATATCTTCATTAAACTAAAAACAATAAAACAAGTAATTTAATTCAATTCGTTTATGAAATGAAATGAACAAAAAACAAGTAAAAGAAATGGCGACTCTCTTGCTTTATGGTAAACTGGCTTTCCGCCCCGCGGCTTAATGAGATTTCCCGTGGGAATAAAATATTTTCTAGCGGTAAAAGAAGCCTATGTCCTTTTCCAGGTTACCATCTATCGTCCTGCCAAATTTCATCAAGATTGGTTCAGCCGTTTAGGCGTAATTGAACAACAAACAAACAGATAGAGTTATTTTCGCATGAAGCATGGATGCTTTGAAAATCTTGTCTTCTGATAACCAATTTTTTCACTTTACGTGTCTAGCAGAAAAGGATATGGAAGTCGTAATATTTTTACAGCCAGCTTTGCTTATTTTGTGGTATCCCAAATTTTTTATATCCGAATCCTCTCGGGTCTTGGGGGGAGTTATAACATCCTTATCCGTGATATTTTTCTATGACAGGGACGTTTTCAGATTCGCTGCAACCAGAAACATAATATTATGAATTATATTAGAAACATAAAATTTTGAATTTAAATACATAACATTTGGTTCATCAAATTAGAAAAAAAAACCTCTGGATAGAAATTCTAAGCATAGCTAGCTCAAATTATAAGTTGGATTTAATGGATTTTTATCATACAATTAGTCATACAATTAAAAATTTTCACATATTTTAGGCACGTACTCCGATTTGTTATAACCACATTAATATACCCCATGTAAATAATAATCATACATATTTATTTTGCTCCTGCTATACAGAAGATTTTTTATTTAGGAGAAAAAAGACTATAAGAACGGAACTGTTATAAAAATAAACAAGTCTTCGAATAAATACAGGTAGTTATTTACGTCCACAAGAAAATAAGGAAAAACAGGAAAACTCGAATGTCAAGGACAATTTTAGTCCGTTTCAGATTTTCACCTTAAAATTGGAATATTTCCTTTTACCCGATTCAATGGGAAAATGATTTTTTCAGAGATTTTCGTAGAATAGATCCTGATTGAACTAAAATATAACTTTTTTTCAGCCTCCTAATAATGATTCTATTATCACTCTTAAGAGTGAGAAATGGATCATCTAATTAAATCTATACTTACTTCAAAGTGGACATTTAGCACTTTTAGTATTCTAAAAAAAGAATTATATAATTTACTTTTTTTTTCGCCGCCTACGACTATTTCGACTACCTATTAGGTAGTTGAAAAAATATAAAAGGGCTCTACAATCTCACCATAACGCAAAATCTTCCCAATGAAAAAGGTAATGACGTCCACGGGGATTGTACGTAGGCGTCTTCCTTCCTCTTCTTAGGGTGACAGTTCATAAATCTTGTGGTTATGTCTGTCATGGCAGTAGTAAGAAGGACTGACATTGCTTCATGTCCGTACTTATTCTATTACGTACATTTACTTGTACATCTATCTGTTAGGTTGAATGCTTAGAAAAATATATAATCATCAGCTAAGTTTGCAGTTCAAATTATTTTTTCTTTAGAAAATTTTTTGTAAGTGGTATTGAGTGAAACAGCTGTTGTGTGAACAGCATGCGATGAAAGAAAACTTCTTATTTATTTAACACTTTATTGTACACAGAAATATACAAACGACAAAATACATAGGAAACAAAGACACAACAGGCACTGTTTATCTCTAAAAAGAAATTTCTTACAGCTGACCTACAGAAGTGAAATGGCAAGAAACGATACTTCTTCACTGAGTCGTATGAATTTATTTATTTTATATCATTGTCATGAATGAAATATCTACTTACGTGAATTCTATCGTGCATACGCATGAGAACACGTGAAGACAGCCGTAAAGGGACAGTCGGCAAGCTTTTGCTCGAATAAATCTGGAACAAATTCCATATGAACAAAAATGTGTAGGTAGACAGACAAGAGCATGTCAAGCTTGCCATTTGGGATTGGCGCCATTCCTATTTCTTTTAGCTTAGCTAACACGAATACCCTTTATCCCTAATGGGGTAGGCAGAGCGTAAAAGACCTAAATAAATGCCGTCCCGCCACGTCTGACAAGTTTTGAGGGTTATTCCAGATATAGTATATTGCTATAGTGACACCTAAATTACAATACTGAAACCCTCGAATCCCTTAGCTGATTTTTAAAGCATGCCCAGGAGGAGATGCAGCTGGCAGATTCTATGTTTTTCTATCACTTCCAGTCGCATGGAAGTAATAATAATACCCTTATGAAAGTATAAAACACTATTTCTTATTATAAACTCGCATTATAAGTATTTTGCCATTAGAATTTTGACAATAGTCAAAGTCAAAGTCAAAGTCAATTATAAGTATTTTGCCATTAGAATTTTGACAATCTGCAGGATGCCTTATAAGAATTTAAATATCTACATTTTACGGCACCACCTGTGTGATTTTTTCGTTAGTACGCTGGTATACTTAAGTATGTATACCATCAATTTCATTAACATTCGATAACCGTATTATATTGCCACAATTTCCATCTCTTTGCAAACCAATAATGAATATTTTCCCAGCATCCTATTTCTTTGAGTACATTGTTCGCTTATAAATTGCCTTTCTGTTTAGTTTGTTTACATCGTTATAAGAATAAATCATCTAAAAACATCTAATTTCCGAAAAATATTGTAAAACCCAATTTACTTTGATAAAAGGCACGTAAATAACAATAAGTTTGAGTTAGAAAAAAATATAATTTACTGGAAACTGCTACTCACCATCCTGTTATTGTATTTTTTGCAAAGTTTTTTTGTATAATACATGTTTAGAGTGTCATGCAATGTCTCGTAATGGAGCAAAAAGATCTACAATGTTACTTATATTGCCTAGGTATGTAAAAACTACAAAAAATCATTTGACCCTTAGTAAGTTAGAATAATGGTTTTAGCATAGTATGATAGACGTTAAAAATTTACAAACTCTGTATTATCACATAAAAAACAATCCCTGCAAAATAACTACGCATAGGTACGTATAGAATAAAATATTTATCTGTGATCACGAAATGAGAACCCGGAACACGTTACAATACATTTTATTCTATTTATAAATCATACTACATAAAAACTTAGTAAACACGAGCTTAGCCACAACTTCCAAGCTGTAATATCTAAGCACAAGGTAGGTACTCCCTCGTGCCCTCAATACAGTTTCATAAAACTTTTTCAGAGGGCACGCTAATGCATCTTCTTTTATGCTGCGATGCTTGAAGAGACCTAGGCTTTGTAAGATAGAATAATATGCTCACCTATTTTACGTCAGTCTTTTACATACATACAATACATACAATCACGCTTTTATTTCTGGGGTAGGCAGAGCGTCAACGACCCAAACAAAGGTCGTTCCGCCACGTTTGACAATCTTTAAGGGTAATTTCGGATAGATTTGTGATGGATTTGTGTATTGTAGTGAGTTGTCAGCCCATTGTCTTAATTAAAATAATACTAATATAAAAAAAACGAATAGGTACATTTTACCATATTTTACCATTCCGAGGGTATATGTTATGGCCTAAATGTCACTCTCACATTTCCGCGCAATGAATGCATCTTTTACTCTACAACGCTCGAGGCGAAATAAAACTGTATTTTTTTTACGATATGCTCAATAATATTTACAACCGAAATAAATTTAGGGGAGTGTTAAAAGTTGATTGTGTTTCAATTATTTTAGTCTAAAAATTAGGATACATTTCCAAGAATCATGTTCACAGCTCACAATTCCTCCATAGCTAAAACGTCTATTCTACACACTCGAGCAAAATACTGCATTTTTTTCTGTTACAACGCAGATAAACAAAGGTCTGCGTCAGAAATCGTGGAGAGATTCAAACCGTTTCTGCTTCAGATATCTTCAGCTTTGGAAAGAAAACGAACAATGCATGCCTTCGTATTGTATCTGTTAGTGGCTGTGTCCAATGAAATGGATTGAATTCGTATCATTTGAAGGAAAACACTGTGTTTATTTCTGTGATTCGTTTGCTAAACAATAGAGGAAGTTTTTGTTGTACTTGACTTTGTTTTTTTTTGCTTGAAACTGTTAGAATTGTTGCCAGGTAGTTCGTTTATGTTTTGTTTTGCTGAAAATATATGACATCAATTGAATTCAATTTCATAATACTTTCTTGCAAGATAGATAGGATATTCCTCCCTTAATTCTGGACTTCTTCAGGGCCGTGCGTTCCACACTCGCTTGCTTGTTTGTAATTTAAGACTTGTATTTTCATGTTTTGAATTTAAAAGACAATTGAATTCTACAACTAAATTAATCTCCAGTTTTCATCCTCGCTAACGTCATATGCGTAACAAGTTGTGCAACACCATCTGTCCCCGAACTGCGACAGTCGAAATTGCCGCGTATCCTGATGTATGCACGAAGTTCTTGCACTACTGCAGCCATCGCTGGAACTTTTGGAGTCCCAGCTGTCACAATCCAATATATCAAAACTACTTCTGAGTTACAGGATTGTGAAGTTTTTAGTTTAAATCTGTTACTGAACATGTACCTTTGTAAGTATATTGGGACAAAGTAACAGAAACTAAAACAATTTTCTCTCTTTGAATAGATTAAAGTTTTCCATGTTAGACGAAATGTGAGGAAAGTTAGCAACGTCAACGATTCTTGCGAGCTTATTTTACTAAACATCTATTTCAAAACTGCTTATGTTTTCTCTATTATGTTCTCGTACATAAGCTTTTCCAGAAATGCCTGTTCTGCAGCATATGTAAGACATCTATGACATTATGCTCTCCGAGTCAAAGATTTAGCTTGCAGTTGGCACCCGCGCTCGCCACGTGACACTTCATTCCAGTTTCGCGGCTTCGTTTCTCGGCTTGTCGTCGAGTTGAATTGAATCGCAGAGTTGGCAACTTGCTGCTGTAATCGCAGTTGGATCTTTAAGGCTGCTATTCAAATTATATGCTCTGCAACAGTTGTAAGGCAGCTGTGACATTGACTTCACTCAAAGATCCAGCTTGCAGTTGGCACCATCCTTACCAGTCGTGCACTCAACGCAACACTTCATTCGAGTTTTGCGGCTTCGTGTTGAATTTTATTACAGAGTTAGCACTTCCTACTGTCTTGCTTCGCAGTTGTCTTCAAGAATGCTTTTCAAAGTATATGTTTTGCAGTAGGTACTTGTAAGATATATTTGACGTCATTTTCTCCAAGTCAAAGATTCAACTTGCTTCCCACCGCGCGACGCTTCGTTCAAGTTTCGCAGCTTCGTGTCGCGGCTTGTCGGCGAGTTGCATTGAATCGCAGAGTTGGCAACTTGCTGCCTGTAATTGCAGTTGGATCTTCAAGGATCTATTCGAAGTATGGGTATATCTGAGAAACTTAAATGAGATACGATGTATTTCAAGTAGTTGACTATTTTTGTAAAAATATTATTGTGCTCGTTTATTTAATAACTTGGTAGGATCCCACCAACATGATCGAATCAAAGACGTTATATTTTAATTTAACAATTCCAGTTTCACAACATTTTAATACTAATTTAAAGGGCTTGTTAAAGGTAGTACAAAAGTTGATAAAAGCCACTTAAAAGTTGGTAGTACAATCTGAGATGCTTGGATAAGATGCGATCTGATTCGTTTTTGTCAGTTTCAAAGGAAGCTCATTTAAACTTTGATCCCATTTAAGTTAGTCGGTAGCCTTTTGTGTAGAAATTATCCTCTTAACGAGTTAAACAAACTGAACAACTTTATGCAACAATTTGTGAAACTTATTTGTATTATATAGTTACCTATTGAGAAATCCGTTAAATGAAATACTGATTGAGTCACGGATGTGTATGTTAAATTATGTTATGATACTTTTAGTAGTTAGTTCGCTATTTAATTTCATTACGAATAATTGTGATATTTCCATATTTAAGTTGTATTTAGGTAATGCTAATGGTAGGTTTTATGTCATCTCTAAAAAAACAAAATTTATTTCCTGTAATAATAAAGTAAACAAGATAATAGTAGGTATATTTAACATTGAATACTCAAGAGTATACAGCTGCAGAAAGAGTGGGCAATTTACTGGCACTTACAATAACTAGAAACTTAGAAAATTGCACTTAAAGTGCACCGCACCAATCTTCATAAAATTGCAATGTTGCATCATTTACTTCAACCGGCTGCTGCACCTGTCCTCTGGACCTCGCAGCAAACACCGCCATACCATAAATAAGAATACTTAGACTAAGTACAATACAAAATTACTTTTCTTTGTAAAACAGATCAACAAAAACTCTGTACCTAAGCATTTTACACATAAATCAACCAAACCAATTTCTAGGTAGAAATTTATTCCAAAAATATCTAGATGCAGAAAAAAAGGGAATTCAAATTGGATCCAATATCCGATAAATCTTTGGTGCAGGCGAGGCTGCGCTTTACCGGGACGGGATTCCGGGATACGGGAACGCAATAAAACCAGGATATTGCTAACTTTCGCAACAATCATCTATTCATCCGTGACTTTTCGGGATCCAAAGGAAAATAAGTGGAGCTTAAACGGTAAAAGACTTGATCGGATTAAAATCGTCTAAAGTAAAAATAGAAGAACTAAGAACATTATCACAGACTATTTTTTAATTTAATTAAATCACATAAGGTCAGTCTCTGTCTGAAATATCCAGACTCCTAATTTATTTTTGCGCAAGAGTGAAAATCTCTCCTACTGAAACAGAAAATTTATTTTCACACTGCTAGTCAATTTTATACTTGTTTGATTTGCTGCCATAATATTTCGAGTTACTAGTCGTATTTCATGTCAAAAATCGATTCGCAATAGGTGAATTTTCGCAAATCCATACCACATTTCGCGTTTGCAATAAAACTGGCACTAATCCGTGCTAGTGTACGAATATGTTACCGAATAAATTCCCTTCCCGGGACATTTTGCGGTGTTTGGAGTGCATTTGCAAATGTGCTGGAGTTATTTTATTGGCGCGTGGCGTGCTCCAGTTTTCGCGGTGAAATTCAATTTTGTTGCGCTGGTAATGTTGCCGCCTTAATCACGAATTTGCTTTAAAATTTTGTTTTTTAAGTAGGCAGATAGATTCATGGATGCATAGTTGTTGTGTACCGATAAATGGAAATTATTAGATTTTCGGTACAACTGCATGATCTTTGAGAGCGTGATCATGATCAACAGCAAGCAGAAAACTCTTTTGTTACAGAATGGTTTTTAGATAAACGAATTTGTTACTTAAATGTACTTATAGAAGACTTTTAGCTAAAATATATAAGGCTCTTACTGTAATGAAATATCTGAAATAGATATACAGAATCGTAAGTAAGTCCTTCAAATCGCTCTTTAGAAATAACCCAAATGTTTTTTTTTTACCCTTTAACATTTGTATGTAAATTATTAGTATGTAATGTATGTACCTAAATATTCATTTTTATCGTTTAGTTACTAGCCTGGTGTGTTTTATAGCATTCGCAGCTGCAGTTCGTGCAAATTATAATATCGTTTTACCAACTTTTTTAACTCAGTTTTCAGTTGTCCGAAAAAATGCAATTTATTTGCGCTCATCACAAAATGCGCTGAGTATGGCTTTTTTGCTTATGCAAGAGTTTTTACGGGATAAAATAGCAAATCTGTAATTTTTAAACATGTAGGAATGCGTAAAGCTGTGAACTAAATACAAAAATGTTGAAAATCCTTGTTCAATTTCGGAAAAGTAGGTAGTTTGTGTCGGTAGGTATACACGCATGTGAACAGGTAACCTAAGCTCTAAACGCTACTCCTAGTAGGAATTTCAAAGGCTTTTTGAGCACTTATATGTCTCCACTAATGCGAAAATGTTGGCAAATATTTTCTCATTTCCTTGAAAACCCGCGCTAGCTGAGACCGAAAATGCCTTTGTGAGAATTTCCCAAACGTGGAAAAGTGCCTACGTTTAGTGGAAGAGTTTTTGAAGCTGTTTGTGAAATTTGTGCGAAAGCTGCTTTATGCTATGCAGGTGCGATATTATGGCACGGAAATATGGCTCACGCTATTGCAGCTTGTTTATTGAAGATTTATAAAAGTTCCATAGCATAAAGCACAACATTTAAAAACACAAATAACTTAATTAACTTTTAAAAGACGAATGAAAATCACTTTTGAAAGAACTAAAGAGAATCTCTTTGTAGCAAAAATAGTTTGCTACGGTTGCTACGCCGCGCCGTAGAGAACGATAAAGAAAATTATTTGGTACATTAGACTTCTTTTTGCCCAAATTTTGGCTAACACTTTAGGTAATTTGTAAGAACTTCAGAGTGTTTTTTATGCACATCTTGATAATTTTCGCTATTTTTGGAATCAAGACAAAATAAAATACAAAGCTAGCTCTAACTCAATTGTCAGAACAAGAATGTGACTCCTTCATACAAGTGTTCCTCGCTAGACTGAAATACACCTGTAGTGTTCCTGTTAGTTCCGTTCACAAGCTACACTCTGCTTTTAATTAAACTCAGGGGCATTGTCTAGCAGTGGCTTTGTAGGACAGTTTGCTTGTAACAGGGTTAGGGAAGTTTCACACATGTACCATTTTGTTGTTTGAATGTATTCCATTTGTGGTTTTAGCAGGGCACAAGATGTGTCTTCCTCCTATCCTTCTAATCTTACTTATATTATAAATGCGAAAGTTTGGATGTTTGCTACTCAATCACGCTTAAACCACTGGACGGTCGGTTGAAATTTGGCACTCATATATGATAGGTTCTGGATCCTGAAATAGGACATCTATAGGATACTTTTCGCTGCGGGTAAACCTTCATTTCAACGCTTCCAGGAAACGCTACTTACCTACTGGTTTTTATTTTAATTCCTAAAGAAAAAACAAGGCAGATTTTAAAATTCATGCTTCAAAAAGACTACTTGGATGTTGATCGTAATATTGTTGACCTACAAAAGTTTATTGTTATGATTTGCGGAAATAATAATAATAAAATAATTATATATCGATAACTAGACGCCAATGCTTTCTCGTGGTATCACCCATAGGTTAAATCAATAAAGCCGTTAACCTGCAGGGTATCTGCAAATAAGTTATAAATTAATAAACAACTATTCATACTTATTAAGTTTACTGATAACTTTGTTTTGGTCACACATCGTTCAATTTATTTTTTATTTTATTTTTGAAATTTTTACCATGTTAATTACGAAGTGGGAAAGTGAAGTCTGCTTGAATAATATAAGGGCAACATTGTTTTTTTTTACAGGTAGACATGAAAAGTACTTGTAATCACTGCATGATTTCTTAGGCTCGTATTTATAAAGCGATCTCAAGATTGAGAGAAATACTGAGTGCGGATTTGACAGGTAATTTTGTACTGGAATGACATTTCTGATACGAACTCAAACTCGCTGTCACTTTTGAGAGCTGATTATAAATACGGGCCTTAAAGTTTTCAACGACCGTCACGTGAAATAATAATAATTGAAGTCATGTAAAGATTCGTAATGCACTTAAAAATATCAGAGTTAAATTCTAAGTTAGTATTACTTTGTAGTAGATCTCGTTGGTACGTTATACATAGTAAAATCATAATATTCATTATAGCAGCTTTATGCGCCGCAGTTTCACGTTTCCCGCAGTAAAAAGTAGCGTACGTCACTCATACTTACAAATTCAAATTCAAAATAATTTTATTTCGGAAAAATACATCCATAGTTATAAGTAAAAAAAAACGCAAAATAAAAATCATTCCTCTTTGAATTTTTAGTAAATATTCTAAAGCTACTTAGCTATAGAATTGTCCTGTAACTTAAGCTTCAATCATTTTACAGGTTAAATACTGTTTCGAGCAATCAAAAGTGTGCTATATACAGGTTCTATTTACTAGCAGTCCATTGAAGTTAAACAGATTACGGTTCCTGATTGCAAGAAGAACACCTTGATATTTATTTGTTTTACACAAAAAGTGGTTTCTATTACGGTACTACATTTTATGGTCCGCTCCTTATCTTTGTAAATGTATTTTACATTTATGCTGTTATAAGCGTAATTATTTCACCTTGAATATTTTTGGATATGTTTAGTTTTCATGTTTCCGCTATTTACTTTACCGATTAGGAGTACTCGCATTTAAAATTAACACACTTTTATTATGAATTTAGCGTAATCTGTTTGCTTAAAAGAGTTCGGAAAAAACGTGATTAAATACGTTTCATAATAATTATTATCATCGTTATAAATCTATTTCGTTGTATAAATATTACGTAATTAAGATTGACTGTAAAAGATAAAATATATTATTTCGGTTCCTTACTATGTACGGAATCAACTAAAAAACAAAGAATGCGCCAGCTGCTTTTTCTGTTATTGAAATTTTGGCGATATGGGCTGACAACTTGTCACTGTAGCGATACACATTTCAATCTAAAATTGCCCTCAATATTTGTCAAACGTGACGAAAACGCCTTTTACTTGGCGTTTAACGCTCTGCCTAGCCCGTGAGGTGTAAAAGCGTCAATTTATGTATGTATGTTTATAGAATTAATCACAAACATAGCACTGCTTCTTTCTTATTACATGAGATTTAAGTATTCATCAATTTTGCGTACTTAAGTATCCTACAAATTGGCTCTAAGTGCTACATCAAGGTTGCTATTGTACCCACTTAGACATCGTCTTCTACATATATAGTGGGCAGGTAGAGTTGCTGTTATAGTACTCTGGAGCCTACATATTACGTTGTCTATATACAGGGTTTAAGGGATCGCTCAGAAAATTGCTTTGTGATCTTTTTCAAAATAAAACAAATATTAAATTCCTTTGTTAAATTATACTATTATATTTTTTTGTTTATCAACATTTAACATATACTTACATTATTGGTGTTTTTTACAATATTATTCCTTCTTATATGTTAAACAATTAAAGATAAACACATAATTCATAGGGAAATTCAACATAAACTTTAAAACTTAAAGTAGGTAGCTAATATTAACGTTAAATCTCACTATGCTGTTCATATACATAACACAGATAGTATATCAAAATAAAATACATACCTACATAATCTACGTCAGCATAATTTGACGAATAATAAACCACATGAATAAATATTACCGACTCATTATGAAAATCGTTTTCAAGGATAATCGAATTCTGTGGGAACCAGTACAGTGCATTACCTATATATTTTATGTAAATGCTTATTGTTGTTATGTAGCTGCTCTGCCACATGTTTACACAGATATTATACGGTTTAAAAGACATATTGTAATTTTTGTCATTACAAATTAGTATTTCTTTGTTAAATTGGTTGGACCTTAAAATAAGTTAAATGCTTTTATATTATATTACCGGAAATAGTCGTTGTGTTCACTGATATACTTTAGCAAAGTTGAACATAACACCCGTACTACATTCAACTTCACTTGCATGTCTTTGGAACAGATTACAAAACAACACTTACTTGTACTTCCAACTTTTCCGTACTAGAAAAGCAGAAATATAAAAGTGCAATAATTTACAAAAAACGAAATGAAATTGTCGTATTTCGAAACGGGCTCAGCTGCGTTTTTGACCGAAGAATATTCCAGTATAATTTTGTTTGTAACTGGAAACCCGTAGATATAAAAAAGCTCTTTAGATAATGAAATGTAGATGTTATATAACTTATGTCCAAGTAATTTTATATTGCTACGTTATTCTAAATGTGTTTTGCATTTTCGGTTGGATAGACTGCTTTATTGAAGCTTTTTGCATCACTATTTCTTCCATAGCGTAATGATGGGTTTTTTTACACGGGAATCAGATATTTTCTCGCGGTGAAAAGTGACTTTTGATACTCAAGGTGATCTTACCTAACTTTCTTACGATAAAAGAATTTTTAAAATCGGTGTAGTAGTTTTTGAGTTAACTCGAAACAAATATACAAAAATACAAATCTTTCCTCTATAAGTTGAGCAGCTCGAAAAGACCGAGACGTAGGAATAACCAGAAAGTCTAGTAAGAATGTTTTGTAAGTTCTTTAGTCATATTCATATTTTTTTGTATGTAAATATGCGAGGAAGTTTTTTTGACCTTACTGGAAAAGGAGCCTATGTCGTAGTGAATTCTCGAGGTTATACCGAACCTGTTTTATTAACCAGATTAAAACTCTGAAGACCTTTTCCAATTAGTTTTAATCCCCAAAAGTTCTTTTTCGTAATTGCGGAAGTTGACAAATCTCATTCATTAGCATATACCATGCAAATCAGATATCTCAAAGAATTGAAAAAAATACTACATTAAGGAAACAGATGTTTTCAAAATACTAATGTAACTAAACGCCATAATCCATGAGACAAACATTATAAGTATGTGACCGATATAGGATTAGAAAGACTTGTGTAAATTCCATTACTTATGGTTTAAGGTTTTATTTAAAGGCAGGTACTAATTAAAAGGATAGAGTTTTTATTCGATACGTAAAAAATTGAGAAAAAACGCACACTAATTTTACTACTACGAATCTAGATTGCTAAATTAAACATAAATTCAATGAAAACACTGGAAATGTTTCTTCAAAAGTTGTAAAACTTAATCACTTCCTGAAAAATATGTAAATGAGTGGCTATAAAGTCGTGCTTTGTTAAACAGCGGAGAAGGAGATTAAATGTTTAACGTTGGTAAAAAGGAAATGCTCCAGCATGAAAAATACTTACTTAATAATCTTCTGTTTTTCTAATATTAAAAATATCTGTTACTGGTACTAGACCAAGTTTTATTTTCAACGTACATACCTTCAATAATGGTTTAAAATATCTTGCAGGTAAACTGTTACATTCTCTGCGTTTTCAAAATTATGTCACTTTTATAACATTAAATTAAAAAATATGGGAGAAAATTGGCCAGTTTATGTAAAATCTACGTTAAAAAACTAAAAACGACTACAACCTCCGTTTTTAAGTGCTGCCTGCTGTTGCCATCCTATGAAATACGTGTATCACCCTGCAGTTAACCTGAAATAATGTCATGAGGTCATGACTGCTACAATATAATAATATAAATTATTCTTATTCTTAATATTCCACTAGATACTAAATTTATAGGTGTGTATGTATACCGCCAGGTGTTATAATATAATAGGTATTATTTAATTACCAATGGTTTACAATGAGACGCAAAAATCTGTTTCGATTCCTGGAAGATAAAGAAACTTGTAACTCTCTCTCTCTCTCTCTCTGTTTTCACTATAGACATAAGAAAATATTTTTGTCTAAGTATCATCTAAAATTTAACCAACGACTACCAGATGGAAGTCATGGGTTGGCAGAAAAGTTTACAACATAATCATGACTAATCATAATCATCATCGACATCACAAACAGCTGTAATTGATCCTGCAACTCCAATGATGGATGGAGCCGATGGAGGCTTGATCCGCTTTCTGCTTCCGCGGGTTCCGTGCAAACAATTAGGCAGTTGTTTATCTTAGGCTTTTCCGGGATAGAATGCGAGTTCTATTTGTTCAGGGGAAGCTTCTTAGGGATCTGTTGTTGAAATAAATGATTGTGAATAGTATGGTTGTAGGTGTTTAATTTCAATAACTGAATTAAACAACGATAACTGCACATCATTTCATTATATTTCTTAAAAATGGGATCATTATGAACATCAAATTGTCGAGGCCACTTTCGTGCTTCATGTTTAAAGAACAAAAGTTGTCCAGCAACTTGCACTTAGTCTGGTAAGTACTTCTTTCTTCTTGTCAAATCAATTTGTAAGGATTCAGAAGACTCATGTCCAACACGTTCTTCGTATGTTATGGTGGGTGTATACGATATTGGGAAAATATTCCTGGAGGCAACGGTACTTCATATCCGCATGTTTGTATAATATTCAGCATACATCAATCATAAAAATTCATATTTGTATAGATGCCTATCAATCTTGCTTTCCAATTTTATAATTTAGAGACCTTCTTCTTCTTCTTCTTCTTCTTCTTTTGCCTAGCGTTTTCCCGACTTGATAATCCGCTTTTATAATTTAGAGACCATTGAAAAAAAAATAAGGTGGACCTTAAAACAAAACTGACTACTTAGGTATTTTGTTTATATTTTTGAATATTTCATAATAATTCTTAACTGCTACGCACTGTTGCTACGCCGCGCCGTAGTACTTGAAGTCGTAGCACATAAAAAAAAATTAAAACCCAACATAACTTTTAATTGCAGTAGCGATTATTTTGACTCATTTTACTATTTTAAAACCCCATTTTCAGAATTCAACGTTGATTACAATTGTGTTTCTGTTGCTAGTTTTGTATTCTGTCATATTACAGTGTAGGTATTGTATTATTATTTTTATTTGGAAACTCGTCATACATAAGAGATACTCGTATAGATTTTAGTCTCTATGTATTTTATTATTTTTCTATTTGCCGGCAAATTTGGTTCTGAATAAAATGATTGCTCGCATCTTCGCCGGTCCATTACGTTTGATTGATTCTCCTCCAAATGTATTGCTACTTCTGAAAGGGATCCATTTCTGAGCAATAAGTCACGACAAGCAATCTATTTCCACCAATATCTGGAGGAAAATCTTACGTTGCCACTTGTTTAGCTGACTAAAGAGAATATTAACGATATAAAGCATTTCTAAGCTGACCTATAGAAAACTACCTATGCGATTTGGTTAACCGAACTTTTGGCTACCGAGGTCATGAGATTTGATCCTTAATTTGATTTTATTAACCTTTTGTGTATCAAAACTGTATGAGACAATCACACCGGTTGAATCACCTGATTTCCTAGCAAGTAACATGGTACCGGTACGTTTGGGCTACAAAGTCAACATCTAGAACTATACCACTTGAATGAGTACGACAAGGCTTTCAGTTTGACATGTGGAATTCACACACCAATCTCTCAGATTCCGTAAACACTGTGATAAAATTGACACGGGTTTAGGCTCTGTTCCTGGAATTTCAAACATGGAACCGGACTCGGTTTGGTCTCGGAAGCTGCAGTTGCAAACGTTGCGATAAGCGGGTCCTCTATTGTAGTGTACTCGACTAGTGCTTGTATACAGGGTGTAAAAAAAAGTACTGCGTATCTTTAAACCACGTAATGTATTATTGGTATACAACACACACCACACAAAATAAAATAAATAAAAATATTTAAATTTTATTAAATTCGTAAAACAGAAACAAGTAACCTCTGTAGTGTACATGACAACGAACAGCCTACTTTCTTCTGTTTTACGAATTTAATAAAATTTGAATTTAAATATTTTTATTTATTTTATGTAATGTTTGGTTTGTGTTGTACATCACTAATACATTAATTTTTTTTTACACCCTGTATAGCAACGTCGGGTAAATCCCTGATTTACTCCGGCTCCAAACCAGCTTGCATTATTTCGAAATAGACTGCAAATCTGCCGCTCTTCGGTTTACCGTTTATCAGGATGTTTATTGAGGATGGTTTATGTTTGGGATTTCCCGATCAGTAGCATCCGTTATTCGTGGCATGAGTTTGTAAATAGAAGAGGGTTTTGATATCTTAGTTTCAATGTCATTTAATTACTCAGTGGGTAATAGTGGCAAAGCAACAGTTAAATAAATACTTACTAAATACTACTATTTGCCTGTTTTCTTTGTGATTTAAATTTTAATGTGCCATTACAAAAAGAAATTACAATGTTATAATTAAAAATACTTAAACCTTTGTAATTGTGATCCTTTTCGTTGCCTGTTAAAACAATTCTATTTATAATACAAATAGCCATAATTAACTCAAAAACTTGAAAGGTACGTACCTAATAATAATGCCATTGACTGGTTACTTCCATCTTAATATTACTGTCTGAAATAACAGTAACTAATGATCTGAAATGAGATTAGAACTAAAAGTCACTGAAGCAAAAACCACGGCGCCACTGAAAGCCAAGACAGGAGAAAGATTTATGGTCGAACCCTTTCCGAACTTAAATTACGCCTATCTTAATTAGAAGAATCCCTCAAATGGTTCTGCTTCAGCATTCTTGTGGTTCGGACTTTGGTGGAAGTTCATTAGCTGGAATTCTTTCTTGAAACTTTCGATTAACTTGGAATCAATTCTTGCAAAAACTTTTGTATTTTATTACTCATATTTAGGTGTTCTTGTTAATGCAATTAATACTTTATGTGTGTAATATTTAATTTTACCCAAAATAAATTATGATACTTGGATCGCACGAAATCTTCAGATCTATCTAAGAAAAGATCTAAGGCTCTATTTCAAGACCGATATACCTACTAAATAACAGAAACACCTTATCAATGTGTGTAAAAGTTGGTTATCTGAAATATTAACTATTTTGTCTCCAGGGTCTCCGGGTGACAACAATCATCGGCGCGTTTGGGACATGTTTCGGGGCCTGGCTGAAGGTTTTCTCAGTGGCGCCTGACCGGTTCTGGCTGGGTTTCCTGGGACAGACCGTAGTGGCCGTCTCCCAGGTCTTCATCCTCAACATCCCGCCGAGACTGGCGGCCGTGTGGTTCGGAGCCGACCAGGTGTCTTCCGCGTGCAGTGTTGGAGTGTTTGGGAATCAGGTAAGCTTATATACTATAAGATAGTTGGTATACGCATAAGTTGAAAAACTTTGGGCGACATTCTGGAGAAAGTACCAAAGTATACCAACATTCTAAAGATTTTGCTATCATGATATGACAACGTATTACGTAACAGTCTTTTCGGTGGATTGACCATTTATTATTGTTTGGTTTTTGATTCAAAGCCAGTAACAAACTTTAAGCCCCCGAACCAACCCCGAACTATGTTCTTATATTTTAATAACAACTTATCAATTTATTGGGTAATTTCAAGATAATATCTCTTTGTTTTCAAATTGTTATAACTTCGTAATCCGAAAACCGACCAAACGATGGGTATAAATACGAAATCGGAGAGCTTCCAAATTGATTGAAATTAATACAGAGTTGCCAACTTGCCACCGTAATCACTTTCCCGATATTTCTGGTGAAATTAATCTGGTTTGATGGAATTTTTAATGAAGGTTCTTGAATGACGGACAGTTATGAAATGACCGATAGTTTCCATTATGTTGATGAAGGAGAAACTTCGTCCAAGGATACTTGATAAAGGAATACAATATCCGAGCTAAAGGATATTGTTTCTGTTGTAGGTATCTGGCGCGATATTAGGTTTCTCTTATAATTATAAAATACGTTTTACAACTAAGTTTGAGGATATATTGAAAGGTTTATTACATCTGTCTCTAGCAAGACGTTTCTCTTTAACAATTCTACAGAATGTTAAAATTTTGGAACCAAAGAAGTTGTTTTGAAAATCATTTACAAAATATTTTTTTATTTACTAGCTTTTAACATTATCTATTAATTGGTTATCAGGTTATTATATTAATAGTAATGAATGATATTGAAAAATCCAATGGTTTTTATATACTTAAGTGACTTTTTCTTTGAACATCTCGCTAAGGAAAAGATTTCTAGTTTCCCTTAGAATATTTGGATAGGAAGAACGGGCAAGAATGATTGATCGAAGCGCAAACTAAACCGCTAAAGAATTCAAATCATGTATACGCTCTTTCAGACGCAATAAAACTTTTTTATGGGCTCTACTAAGTATGTGCACATAAGGTTTTATAGGCCATAGTGTGATGTATACCATCATTTCCATTATAATGCTCTATTTGTTTGGGGTTTTGGCATTTTTATACAGGGTGTAAAAAAAATAGCTGACCATTATTTTAGGGTGTGATTCTGCCCATGCGAACAACTTTCCCCAAGGAACATAGGTCGAAATAGGTTTATTTTTGTCATAGGTTTTTTTTTATATTTCGACCTATGTTCCTTGGGGAAAGTTGTTCAGTATCATGGGCATAATTACAACCTAAAATATGGTCAGCTATTTTTTTTTACTCCCGGTATAATCGAATAAAATTGTTAGAACAGCCTTGTTTAAATTGAGATGGCTAAATATTTTTTAAATTATGTTCTACGGGTGATACAAATACATGTCCGATGCGCAACTAAAGTGTTCCGCTTAGTAACAATGAGTCATAGTTTTCCTATTACAAACAGTTAACCGGTTAGCAAGTGTGCAACATTGAGATTGCATCTGATTGTGCCTTGACAATGTGTCGAGGTGACACCGAGGTTTGCGTGGTCAAACAGTGGTACATCTAGTGGAACCGGTTTGCGTACTGATCCTTAAATTATGTTAGCAGTACTCTTTATAAGGATTCATGGGAACTGGGTCATATTGAAACGATTATTTCAAGAAATATTATGAAAATTTTCCAGCACGATTGGAAACTCACAAGACGTGATAATATATTCTAGTTGAAATCGATTTAAACGCGAAAAATATTATTCAAATTATAATGTATGACTTTAATATACAGTACTTTACTAATAATTAAATTTCGTATTTTATTCCAAAAATCCATAAGGGAAATTACAGCATATTTAAAGCTACACAAGAACAATTCCATTTTCCTAATGACTGTGTGAGCGTATAACACAAGAAAATGTTCATTTTCATGGGTCATTAAACTAAAAGTGTGTCTTATCTCTCAGCAATTGTTAAGATGAATTACACTGCAATAGCGGCAGCAGGGAAACAACAACTCTACGTTTTAAATAATACTTATAGGTACCTAATCGACAATATACTTATGTAAGAAAAACGTGCTATAATAATAATAACTGATTTCTCAAGGTAATCTATCAGTAAGATCCTGGAAATTCTTTTTTTTAATCATAAAGTAGGATTTTTCTATGACACAATATTTTAATTAGATAATTGTACATTCTTGATAGTGCCGCGTGTATTTTCTTTGGCTCTACCTTCGATATCACTTATCAAAGCCATCAAAGCTGCGAGGAAGAAAAAAAAAATATTGAATTTGGTCGCTGATGATAACGCAACTAACTAAATATTGGCAAAAGAAAGAATCTGATTGTATCTGACAGTATCAAAAACCAATGAGGCGTATGGAAGTAAAAATAAAAAAATATAAAAATAATCATTCATACAATGCTGTCATCAAATATTGGCAATTTTGATAACTCAAAGACGAAGAACCCGGCAGCCCTAAATCCTCACCAGTAATCACTGCCTACACACTGGACGATGGATTGGATAAACGCTTCCGTTCTCACTGGCAACAGCTGTGCGAGCATGTGACCCACCCGTACAGTTTGGGCAGTAAATACTGGACAACGACTCATGGACCGAGACAGTGAGGTTTGCCTGTCACTGTATGGTTCTGACAGAACATTTAGATGTACGCTGGCTGAACGCGAGTTTCATACATTATGGTCACGCGCAAACCCCATGCACGCTGGGCGCGTTGACCAAAAGCGCATTGAAACACGCGGTTACATCTGAACACAGCCTAAGCCTCTTGCACACAGGCATAGCCTGCGGTAGCGGACAGTTGTGTTCCTTCTACTTGTATGAAAGATTGCAAACACATGCGGTAAACAATTTTTATGACAACAACTTTACTGTCCGCTACTCCACCGCCACCGCAGGCCGAGCTTTACATGATGTTTAAAGCCAAAGTTAGCCGATGTGCAATATTCATGGCCGAGTACTGTATATGGGTACTCTGTTTTATTGGCTCGCCATTCGTTACAAATTACCTACAACATGGTATGTAACCTACAAAATATGCTACCATACAAACTGTTGTGTTAGAGCTGTATTTTTCTTTTTATGAGATTTTTTATTTTATTTGGTTCTGGCCGTTTTTCACGTTCGTTGGATCGTATATTGCGAATATTTGTGTTGTTTTTATTGTAGCTCGTGAATGCATACTATGTTTTGCATGAGCGTAGAATATTTTTTTAATAAAGCTAAGTACTTTAAGTTATATCCGACGTAGGTATTTTTAATCAATATTGCGAGCTTCAATTTGATCAATTTTCAATCACTATAAATTCTTATTTCATTACTTAGATAGAGAAATTTTTAGTGAAAATCAATTTTACGTAATCATTTTATTGAAAATACACTGAATCGAACCTGACTCAACCTTTTGAAATGAGTTCAGGAAAAGGCGAAAAGCCGCAAAAAAGGCCGGGTATCAAACGGAGGGCGGCTCGTTGATCTTTTGAATAAATTTGGGGATCCAATTGTCATCAGGTCCATTGTTACGCCCCACGTCGCCGTATCTGCTTCAGTTTCCAAATTGTTACTTTTGCTTCCTGATACTGCGGCGTTTTTTTTTATACAGACCTTAAAAAGTACCTACCATTGGAATTACTTATTTTCCTTAATTCTTTGTAAAAAAAACGTTTTACACTACAATTCAGAACAAAAGAGTTAATGAGATAAATCAACTCTATGTTGCATAGAAAAGATTTTAAATTTCCTGCTGTTCTAATCATGAGAGGATTAATTAATATTTTAAAACTCAAGTTCTTAATTGAATAAAATTTCATGTTGAAGTTATATTTTGTATAGACACTGAAATTACTTTGAAAATCTTGGGCTTCAAACGCTAATGAGGTTTCCGTCATCCCTTTTCAAAATGTTCTCCATTCATCATTTGGGAATTTAAGATGTGTCAGTAAGAGGTATTGAAAATTTACACCATTATTCGCAAAATGCTTACAATTTTCAATAATTTGTATTTATTTTGAAAATAAAATATTCGTAATACCTTATATACTTAACTTGAGGGAGAAATCAGTTTTCTTTGTGTTTACTAATATTTGTTAACTCAATTTTAAGGTATTCTAGTACCTGATGTACTAACTAAATTTTAATAAAACTACCCTCCTGTTTTTTACAGTTTTAACTTAGTACTTAACATTGTGTTTTTTTTTTGAGTATTAGGATTTTATTATTTACGCGGCGGATTATTCTTTACGGAACAACGTAGAGAAAAGTTATTTTCCCATATTTGCCTGTTACTTTCCTGTTATTTTTTTTCTCATTTTGTACTGACCTGTGATTGTTCAAAAGAGTAAGTACTACCAGCTGACATCCAAGATAGCAGCTCCTTAAATAGCTGAGTGTTCAATAGCAAGTAAATCTGCCGGCCAGTGTCGTAAGCTCTCCTATCTCCGTCTGCACACCCGGCCTGGAAATTGACGACTATTAGCGAACACTTACCTAACAAAGATCCTTATTTTCATAAAACTTGAGGAGGACTTCCATTTGACGGTATTTATGTTTTGAAGGGTTATGAATGATTGTAGTCGACGTTCATTGTTTTGAATACAAGCGTTAGTAAAGGTGGACCTTAGTAAATTGTGAAATCAAATCTAAGAAAAAAAGAATTTCTCAAATTTTTTGAGTAATCGGTGAAAACACATAGAAAAAAAAAACCACGACGATTTGAGAATCTCCTCCTTTTTGATTTTGGAAGTCGGTTAAGAAAGAGAAAACCTCAAAAATAACCAAATATAAAAAAAAATAGTTTTAATAAGTATATCGCGCGATGGAAAACAAAAAGTACCCATTTATTATTATTTTTTTGTATCAACTATTTTGACTACTATGTATGATTCATTCATTACGTACACTTCAGGTCAGAACTCTCTCATTAAGTGGACCACAAAATAGTACCTACCTACATTGCCCTACCATGAAATATAGTTCAACCCTAACCGTCTCCTCGTTATCAGTGGCGGGCAGACCCACCGGGATAAATAAATAACTCCTGTCACGGTTATTCCATTGTTATTGCATATGGGACGAGCCAGGACCCAGGATAATGCTCCTGGGATATTTGGGGAATATTATCACACCCATCACTGTAGATTGTGTGTAAGAAAAATATATAACGGGTGTAATAGCGTACCCCAAACTCATAGGGGTTGCTCAGTCAATGAAAGTGCACAACTTTCACCAGAAAATTCTTTCAGGTAAGGAAAAAGGAAAAAAAGAAATATAAAAGAAAGTCGTGTTAGTTACACTATTTATAACTCAAGAACGGCTGAACAGATTTGGCTGAAAATTGGTAGGAAAGGTAGCTTAGAACCAGGAGTAACACATAGGATACATTTTACTACGGGAAAACATCTTATTCCTATAGGAATTACAAAATTATATTATCCCATACAAAACGCAACCGATTGCGACCATATTAATGGTAAAAAATACAATTTTGAGTTTTCTGGAACTATACATTAATATACCGGTTAATGTGTAGTTTCGGCAAACTCAGAATTGAATGTTTTTCGATTAACATAAACTTATAGAAATTTTTCACGTCGTTATTGTTACGTAGCCTTAATAAAATACCTACTAATATACTTATGGGGCTTTTCAATAAAGGGTTGACTTATATATTTCCGTTAAAATTTTGTAAAATAAGCGTTAATATAATAAAATGATGTAACACGTGTAGATCCTAACACAGGCCGTTATTAAAATTTATGGGATCATTTGTAACCCACAGCGATTGTGAGCCTCGAAATTAGAATTCATTCGCTAAATGTAATATGAGTTCTTACAAATGATCTTATAAAAAAAGTTTACTGTGATACATTTTTTATATTAGATCGTTAACTTTAGGTAGAGTAAAATTGCTAAAATTTATTTTATGTCCTGCTGAAATCACGATGTCAAAATTGTCAAAATATTTTGATAATAATTAATTGACATTCAGTACCATTCATAATTTATAATAAAAAACTCAAAAAAATATCAGTCATCGTATTTAAAGTATATTAAGTGTATCAAATTCATATTTATTGCTGTACAACTTTTATGACTCATTTAATATTAATAAGCACGCGTTCATAATGATAAATATCATAAATATTTTCATTTTATCTCGAGATAATAACCTAGAAGCAACATTTTAATGTGAAAATCATTCCTGGGAACGTAAATATTGACATAAATTAATCAAGAAAACAGAGATAGAGAACTATCCTATCACAGTTTATAAACTTAGAACTTAATCATCACATCATAGTAAGAGAGCGTGAAATACTGTTGCTAACTGGTCCTTTGTTAAGTAGCTTTTCGATCCGCAGTTTCACCTGCGGCTAAATGAGTTTTCTCGTCGGAATGAGTTGTTTTCCCGGGATTTAAACTATCCTTCGTCCCATTCCTGGACTTGATCTCCTCCAAGAAAAAATATTAATTTTCGTTTATGATAACGAGCTGTTTGCCTAAGGCCTGTTTCTGACTGTCGTTTGTCTGAGCTTTAAAAATAACAAAAGTATTTTTCCTGTTTCCAGCTCGGAGTAGCTCTGGGCTTCGTGCTGCCCCCGATGCTGGTGCGAGCTGAAGGCGCCATTGAAGACATCGGCAAGGACTTCCAGTTCATGTTCTACCTGGTGGCTGGGTTCACCAGTGTGCTCTTCGTGCTTATCGTATTGTGTGAGTATAATACCATCCACACCTAGTTGATATCCCACCGATTCGAACTTAATGCTTCCAATCATCTTTCATAATACGCTCAGCTAAAGAGTGAAACTCACTCGTGTTTCCCAATGCATACCTACGACCCTCAACTCTTCAAAGCTAGAAAGAACAAGCATCTTCTGGGTGAGCTTGCTCACCTGATTCTTAGAAACCTAAAGTAATGTTATTCTTAATATTTATTCTAGTCTTCAAATCAGCACCGAAAACCCCTCCGTCTGCGGCGGCCGAGCTCGGTGACAGTCTGGACTCGAACTTCCTACTGTCGATCAAGAACCTCCTCACCAACCGCAACTATATCCTCCTGCTCATCTCCTACGGCATCAACGTCGGTGTTTTTTATGCCATCTCGACTCTGCTCAATCAAGTTATTTTGACTTATTACAAGGTGGGTGAAGCTTTTATATTCAAATTCATGTAATTTAATTTTAGAATTAACGTTTTGTCTTCAGCTGCATCAGGTCATTACTGAATGGGTAATGGATCTGCCCTTGAGGTAGTTGTTGCCACGTTTTGCAGGCAGAATTTCAAGAGCAAAGAATGGAAATTGCTTTTACTTTGAAGACTTTTTTAATATCAGCAAACGTTTGCTTTTCAGCCTTATTACTATTTTGGGGCTCTGCATTTAATGTGGATTAATAAAGCAATACGAAAATGAACCAAAACATTTTCATGAGTGAATTTAAAAATCCTTGAATTCATAGGTATTGTGGAAAAATTACAAGATCCACATACAGGGAACGACTACAAACAAATAGAGCTTAACATGCAACCAATACTTTTCTCTCCTTCCAGGGAGCAAATTTAGACGCAGGCCGTATTGGCCTGGGGATCGTAGTAGCAGGGATGGCAGGTTCAGTCGTGTGTGGCCTCATCCTGGACAAGACCCACAGGTTCAAGGAGACGACCCTCGTGGTCTACGCGGCGTCAGTCGTCGGCATGGTCATCTTCACTTTCACACTGAGCTGCGGTTACATCGGAGTTGTGTATATGAGCAGTATTCTGCTTGGGTGAGTTTTTTAAATATTTCTTAAGTAGGTATGAGTTTTTTACTTCCTCTTGATCTTGTTTCATGTCGACACAATTGCAAAAGCGATTCGGATCAACATTTTTAATGCGAACGGCTAAGGAGTGGAACTGCCTGCGGATCTGTTCCCGGAACGATATAACCTGGGCCTTTTTAAGGCAAGAGTGAATAGACATTATCTAGGCAAACATGCTCCATCATCGTCTGCATCATCACTTTCCATCAGGTGAGATGGCGGACAAATGGTTTGCCTATTAGAAATAATAAAAAAAAAAAAAAAAAAAACGAAGTCCGTTTACGATTGCAGGAGTTTATCTTTATTTTAGCTTGTTTGCCCTATAACAATGTCGACGCAATCGAGGACAGGTTTAGTAGGGGGAGGTATCTAATCTAATAAATTTGTTTTTTACGAAACATTTTACATATCTCATGCTCAGTAAGTGGTTCATACAACCCTAAAACCCGGGATGTAAGTGGTACTTTGCATCATAGGTTTTGAAACCTATGCTGCAAAGTAATTTGAATAAGGAACTGTCAAATTGCAAGAAAAAAAATGTTGATAGCCTTATTTCAAACACACGGAATCGGATGATTAATCGAATCGGAATCGATTTTAAAACAAATTCTATTCGAATTTATTTAAATATCGAACTGGCCAGTACTAAATATGACGCATAGAGTCACGGAATAAGGCCATAAAAATGTAAACATAGGATTATGAAAATTATGAAATTTTTACTCTGTGGTTTTTATAACATATTTATAACCTCAAAACTTGAGTTTGTCGATTTATTACTTAGCATTTTATTATAAAACATTAACAAATTAAACAGTCAGTATACTTAACAAAATGTCTACTTGCAAATTAGATAATTTTTCTTACGCGAATGCATATATTTGTGATGGTTAAATTCGCTCATAGTGAGTTGGTATTGCCTACTGTTTCGTCGTAATTTCATGTTTTAATTTTCTTATATTTTCCCATAATTTTAACTTATCTTTCATTCGATATGTAAAGCATAGTGCTTACCTCATGGTGTAAGTCATCAAATGCATACTCGTACCATTAGCGCCCTCGCTGCGCTCGGGCGCCAAAAACCTCGTATGCATTTGATGACTTACATCCTTTGGTTAGCAATATACTATTATTAATTTCTAGGTTCTTCATGACTGGCTATCTACCCGTTGGATTCGAGTTTGCTTCTGAAGTCACATATCCTGAACCCGAAGGAACTACATCAGGGATACTCAATGCTGTTGTCCAGGTAAGTTCCACCATCCAAACAAAATTGAATAACTTCGAAATTCAATGTGCCACATTTGCCATGAAAAAAAATTGTGAGTCACTCGGTGGTCGGCTGCGACCAGCACCGGACGATCTATCTCATGATAATGCCAGTAGAGGTACAGGTGGTTGTAGTGGTGCAGGTGCATGTATTTGCGGGCGGGTGGTGCTATTATTAATTGCATATCTTACCATCACTTGTGTAGAAGTAGCTAATATTTTTTTTATACTACACCTATTCGGAAAGTATATTAGTTCTTACTTAAAAAAAGGGAAGAAAGTACGTAAATCCAAGCGAACGAATATGCGGGCGGCAAAAATATATGGGATTTACTTTCTCCCCTAGGGGAGAAAGTATTTTCTCCCCTCCTATTTTTTTTTTAAATTCATAATTCAAAACTAGAAACAGGCGAATGCCAAAAAACAAAAAGTTTGTATGTCGAAGCCTACAAAATGATACTGGCCACTTACATTTTTTGGCAGTATGTGCTTTGCTTCATTTGTCTCTTTTATATTTTTAAGTAAAAAATATGGCAAAATCAACATGTCCGCGCGAATTCTTTTTCGTTCTTTGATTTATATGACTTATTTAATGTAAATTAAGTGTTTAGTGTTTTCGATGTAATGTGTAACTGTATTAATATGTGTTTTGTTTGTTTTTGTTCTGTTCGCATGGATGATGACACTTCAAATGTTCTTAAGTTATCTTCTCATGTAAGTGATATCATTCTTTATCTTACAAGGATTTTTGATTATATTTTCCTCATAGGTGTAGTATAAAGCACTATGTATAACTCGGAAGAAAATGCGATTCCCAACTCGTGTGTATTGAGGCCCTCAGCTGCGCTTCGGGCCTCAAACTACACCCTCGTGGGAATCGGTCATGTTCTCTCCTCGTTAAACAATGTACTATTCTATCTTTTTTTACTGCCATCTAAAACTATCTTCCACCACTTCCAGATCTTTGGCATCTGCCTGACGCTGCTGTACGAGTGGATGTTGAGCGCGATCCACGACCGCTGGGCGAACCTGGTGCTGTGTGGTCTGCTGGCCGTCGGCACCGTCATCACTGCCTGCATCAAGTCTGATCTCAGGCGACAGGCCGCCGCTCAGAAGGGGTAAAGCATGATTTTGGGTGAAATCAGAATCAAGTGGCAACTTTATGGCAGCTGTCTTGAAACTAACAACTTTTAATATTGAATCAAACCTAATGCAATTATTTTACTATACGATAAACAAGTGACGTTATTAATACTGAACGACTTACTTGTTTTTTCTTGAACGGAGGCTTAGACCTAGACGTTTTGACCATTTACGATGGCCTTCATCAGGAGGAGCACGAAGATGACACACCACCGCTCCTGATGAAGACCTACGTTTAACCTAGGACGTTTACTATGCTCTTTGATCAGCTGCATAGCTGCATCAGTTGAATCTGGTAAAAGTTGTTAAGTTTTAATGTTGAATAACTTGTTGCCACGTCTATGTGATTTCGCTATGAAGTATTTGAACGTGTGATAGGAAAATATGTCTCAAACATGAAGATAGTATTGTTGATGTCGAGAGCACGTTTGTTCAGAGGCTAGAAAGTATTAAAAATTACGTGACTGAGGATGAAAACAAAAACAATTC
Organism: Scrobipalpa atriplicella; assembly: GCA_029255725.1. NCBI lineage: Eukaryota > Metazoa > Arthropoda > Insecta > Lepidoptera > Gelechiidae > Scrobipalpa > Scrobipalpa atriplicella. Next base: position 75,523 of record JARACY010000133.1, read on the forward strand.
GTCTATTTATAGACAATAAAAAGAAGAAAGCTTGAAAGAAATATTGGTTATATACAAAGATGCTCTCTTCTTTTGAAAATTTGTATGGAAAATGCAAAAAAAATACCAGTTAAAATTTTTGAACTTTGCGAAAGTTGTTTGTAATCATTAGAAGAACATGGTGGTTAAAAGGGACACAGTATTTTTTTACATCCTGTATTATAATTTATCAACTGCGATTCGTTTCTAATTGTATTGCTGGAGTTACGGTTTTATCCCTTACCTTCTGTAAAACCCTTCTAAAAAATACAAATGAGACGTTGCACATTAAAAATGATTTTGGTTTCATCCTACAGGCAAAAGTATAGATTCGAAGTGTAGTGATATGAGGCCAAATAATTTCATTCCTTAGAGAGAATGTCCGGCTTATGAAGCCTTCGTAAATGTGTGCCAACTCGCATTTAGAAAGAGAAACGATAAATATAAATGTTACCTAGTATTTAAGTAAGTATGTTGAAACTCCTTACCTAAAATTATTATAAATCCTTTTTTCCTTCTATCCTGAAGTATTCTTTCTTAGAATAATAAAAAAAGTCTCTTTGCATCCGTTTCGACCATTAAGCATTTTAAAACAAAAACGATCAAGCTTGATTTAGTTTAAAGTACCCTAAGAACGTACCTCAATTCATCCTACAATATTTTCTTGTTGTATCCACATCTCACTCATGCGACCTTCTTTCAGTCATCAAGGACTGATTAAAAAGAAGTTACTTCCACGAGCGCCACCTCTCCTCGCCTTCCACATGCTTACTATCCGAGAAGAACCTGCACATCCTTGAATCCTTGATCATGTCATCCGCTTCTCCTTACCTTGGTCTGTGAAGATAGATTAACAATTAGATTTTTCTACCACCTAAAATGATCTTGACAATCATATACGGGTGTATATTGTACCATAAAAAATGTTGCCACTGTTATTAATGTTCATAAAGTCGTCTTTTTCCGATTTTTAATAAAACAATCGTAACGCAGCATAGTCTAAGAAATACATACATATAATCACGCCTTTATCCCTAATGGGGTAGGCAGAGCGTAAAGTCTAAGAAATATGTTCAACTAAATTTCTTGATGTGAAATGAATATGGCTTTATAGGTGGGCTAACAATAAAATTATGTAAATCTATCATCGCCTGATAACTAGAGCTGTGAAAGTTTTGTAGCATTGTTCTATAAATGATTATAATATAAATGTTATTGTAGGTTAGAGCAACTCAGAGCTAGATGGAAGTAATTGTGACAATAATTAAATAATAATAAATAATATAAACTATGTGTGACTGTACCGTAGGGAGGGTATAATATTTTGCCAAAATGAGTGTATAATTACTTGGACAGATCTTTATATTAGGTATTTTTATCGACATTTTTGAATACTTAGAATTCCTGTCTTCAACAATTAGAGTGTTAAGAATGGAAATTAAAATAAAAAAGAAGTTCTACCATCTTTAAATGAGCAAAATATTTAACTATTTTTGGTCAATGGAAAATGTAGTTCGTGCTGATACATAATATTATTGGCAATACACTATCTTCCAAAATCAAAATACTGTTTGTGTCAGAATCATGTTTGTAAGGCTTAAAAATAGGCCTAATTTTGAACGAAATTGGACTTTGTTTTGTTTTGAATCCTATATTTTATTTTATTTTATTGATCATATTTTTGTGATTGTAAATAATTTACTCGTATTCATATTATTTATAAGAATTACTTAAGGCATAGCCAATAGAAACTCTGTATAATATTTGTTGAGATTTTTTTTAACTTTCTTGGAATAATAACGCATATTGCAATCGAAAAAAGAAAAAAGTGAAAGACAATAATAATTCGACATTTAATTGAAATTATAATAATCTATGAAATATCTATACAATAATAATACAATTATTTTATAAACATAATCGTGGTAATAATCCCGTTCAAAATAACAATCTAATTGCAGTGAACAAACGCGAAAGTCTCAAAACTTATACAATTATTATTATTTTGGGAATATTTGTGTAAACAAAATTGTAAATTTTATAACACAATCTAAGATATATATTATATTGTAACTACAGAAACTTCTGGTACTACTTTGATGATGATGATGTGATTGACGATGATGTTGATGAATAGAATTTCTCTGACGATCTTTGATGTTGGTGGATAAATTCACAAACTACATTGTATATGAACAGTTTTATTATACCATAGTAAACAGGAACAGGCAGCTCAAAAGCTTAAGTTGTAGCAAAAGACCTGACTAACGATACCCCACAGCGTCGTTATAATCTATCTTCGTACGAAATTTCATGAAAAAGGTGAAAAACTGAGTTCGAAACCTTAAAAACGAGTATTTTTTTCTGATCCCACTGATGTGACTGACTGTACTCGACGTAAACAAACTCACTGTAAAAGGAATCGATGTAAACTAACGCACTATAAGCGGACTCGACGTAAACGTAACTCGACGTAGACGCAATAATTCGCATTTCCGTAGCTTTTATGCTACGTCATAATTATTACTCTGTGATCGTAACAAAGGTCAACGATTATCTAAAAGATTGTATTTATCATATAACTTTGAGCTTTGTAAACAAGCACACCATATACATACATACTTCAGCAACATTGCGTATTTGATGTGAATTTTCACCGTGTAATTATGATAACTTTTACGTCGATTTAGAAAAAACTGGCATTTCTAGCTACTTATATGATGAACATCATTATGATATGTTTTCATGTCCGTTTAACAGAATATTAATTTTATATCAGACTATTTACCAAACTTTTGTATTAACCTTAAGCAAAATACTGACAATCACAATTAAAATACAGTAGTTTTCTGGTTCTTAGAAAGACAATAAAAAAATGTGTGGTTATACATAGTATATTTACCTTTCAATAGAAAGGGCATTCCACATTTAACTTTATTGTAATAATAATTAAACTATAGATGTGTTTAAGCTTACTGTAAATAAATGCCTAATTTATTGTTTAATTTTGTTACGATTAGCTGAAAGCAGTATCTATCATCGATGTGTTTAATAAAAATTGTTGATGGAGATAAAATGTGTTTTTTTGATTAGTCTAAAAAAATATTAAACTATTTATTGAATTAGAATAAATTAACGGTTACACAAAATTCAAACGCTCAATTTTACATTCGAACAAAATTATGTGTGATTGAGGAATCAGACTAGACTAGCCAACTATTTTACATAAATTAATGGTTTATTTGTTATGATGATCAGAAGATTCATTCCATAATCATCCGAAAGGCTTTGTTAAAAAGCATCAAAGACATGGTACAGGGTAAGCAAATTATCGAAATTGTATAAATCACTAGGATTAATCCCAAAGCATGTCCCAAAGAAACATAATTTTTTACAAGTAATGATTGCAAGTAGTGTCTGGTGTCTCTGACTTATGATAAGTGTTAATCTCCTATGTCTTTCTAAAGCATTTTCTCCAAAGCAAAATACTCAGAATAAAAACTACTTACATAAAAAAACATGAGCAAAGATCATAGAGAAAGCGGTATTCCCTGGGTGGTTCCCCGTACGTAGAGTCTCTAGGCTCCCTCTACGTCCAGACTTGGGTACTAATTGCGACACGACCATGCTTTAAATGAAAGTGGCTGAAAAAGGAATTAGCACCGACATCTTGGAAATTGACATTAAATTGACAGATCCCCGTATATACTGCAGCGCACCCAACCACGTTCATTAAGAACCGCGACGTACTGCAAGTACTGGCACATAGCAACCAGATGGCGTTTGTTCGTTGCCATGGTGATCGTTTGTTTCGAGTTTGATAGAATGGTGATAGATAACGTCATCTTATTTGCCAACAATGAACGAATTTGAAAAAATAAAATAAATTATGCAGGAGAGATAAAGGTTCTATAAAATGTAACTAAAATTAACAGTCAAATAACAATTTTCGTGATTTGACCTAAAATTTTGCGGATGTTTAAATTTTTTGAGATAAAGTTTCTGAAGAAAGTTCCTGTGATAGTAAAATGATGCGTTGCTGCAGTAAAGAGATGCTTTGTCATAGTAATAGTCCTCCTAAAGCAAATAATGGTAAGTACCCATGAAATATCCTAAACACCCTACTATATACTTACCTAATCACGAAGTAGCCAGATCATCCAGTACAGCCTATGATTTTTTTTTGTACACAGGCGTATGCCACGCCTGTCCATCAAAACTCAGTAAGCGAGAGCTGGAAGACTTGTACTACAATGTGGCACAAAACAACCTGGAGTTGAAGCAGACTGTCAACCAGATGAACGAAAAGATCAAGTATCAGACCACCAAGCTGCAGAGGATGATACACACTCAGCAGTCATACATGGGCTCTGAGCCGAGGGACTGCTGCGCGACTGCTAAGGCTATCGTTCAAGAACAGAAGCAAGTGTGAGTGTGTTTAAAATATTCGTTATTAATGATGCATAGCAGATGAGGTGTCCTTTTTGCGCCACAGAAGTCGTCGTAATTTGCATAGTGCAAAAGTTGTCCTTACCGATGCATAGTACCTTACCTACAGAAGATATTATTTTTTAACCGTAAAGTTTTAGCAGGGTTGATCGGGGTTGCTTTTGCCTTAGCATAGCTGATCATTGGACACACTTCGCTGAGCCTACACTGTTCATTTTTCAGCGGAGCTCATTCTGTTTTTCAAGTAACCTGATGATTAGGTATCTCATGAAGAAAAGCAGCACACAATAACATCATATCCAGGGCGCAATTTAAAGACGCATTTCTATTTTCAGAATAATCGAGCTGAAAAATGCAAACGAAGATCTGCAGGAACAAATAAACAATTTAAATATGAAGTTGTGTTCTACCAAGCAGTTTATGCCTAAAAGCAACGCAGCAAAAACTACTCCACGGAGCAGAGCCCAAAGTAGAAATTCTCCCGCAAATAAACAAAAAGGAAATAATGTATCACGGTCGACTGCAACCAAGTATGTAGAGATAAAAGCAAATCAACAATTTTCATTAAATGCTTTGTAAAAATATAAAACAAGAAAACAATTTCAGGAACTCTTCGACGTCTGCGTTACATCAAAAATCAGCGGAGAACTCGGGCATGAAGTCTGCATCCTCTCAGAATCTTGATTCGTAAGTTCCATTTTGTGTTTTCACATCCAACAAGTTCAATTTTAATTCATTAGGTACTGTAGGTACTATTGAATCGGAAATATTTCCTTTGTTCAGGTCGGGTACAAAAACTCCAAAAAGTCCAAACACTCCTCGTAAACAGAAAACAGATCCACCAAGTCGAAGTCAAAGTGCACGTAAGACGTAAGTTTAGAAATTTTAAATCATTTACACGTTAATGGAATAGTATCTCAAAGTGGCGAATGTATGTGTATGAACCGTATCTATCACGTATAAAATTGTATCGTATTGAGTGTTTTTTTTTTCTGTGATTTTATGCTATGAAATAAGTATTACATTGCTTTTTATCTATTCTTAAAGTGATATATCGAGCAAAATACCGATCACGAACAAGATGTGCGATCAAAATAAATGCAGAACTCAAATGGAGGAGATGCAACAAAAAATCTTGCAATTACAAGAGGTATTAACAGTTTTTTACGAGTTCAAATAATAAATCGTTATTTTTACCTATAGTCCCTCTTATTATTAAAAAACGCTCCTAGATATTTTAACTTCCCAATCACACAAATCAAAATTGCCATAAAATTTTGATCAGGAACTTGCGAAAACCCATGATGAGTACGCAAGTAGAATCGCACGCCTCGAACGAGAAGTGATCGATTTACACGCAGAAAACATGAAAGTATGCAGCGAGAAGTCCATGTTTGAGCAAAATGTGAAAGCAAGATCGAATGAAGCAGGTGACATAAAAAAAAAACTAATGGATGCTGAAAATCGATGTGGTAAGAAGCACAAATAAACTCTTTTCATTTAAAAAAAATTTCAAACCCAGATCGTTTAAATCAAAAACATTTACAGAGAATCTTACTGCACATCTAAATATAGAAAAGGGAAAGGTGGCTGAACTGGAAACTCAAGTGAAAGCAGCTCAGATGACAGGCGGTGCCATGAGGACTATCGAAGAACGATTTAATAATGAAAACGTTAGTTCATTTCTTCTTTTATAATCCTGCGAAGGTAAAGCTTTATTAATTTAGCCGCATGCTCAACTGTAACAAATTAAACGCCGATTAATACTCAAATCTTGATTCATACTATGTGCCCGTCTTCCCTTCTTTAGCATTTTATTAGTTATCATATCATACACTAGTTTGTGATTAATGTGGCAACGTTTTCATTTATGCAGTTTTTTTTTTCATTTAATTTCTCAATCTTCATTTTTCTAGTGATTTTGAAATTTTGTTGTGCATGTTTTGTTCAATGACTCATTATAAAACACCTTACTCTCGTAGCGTTATCGGCATTATATCCCCGCCTAGTATCATTTAGCTTTAGGTAAGTAGGTAATAAAAATCACAACCACAAGCCTTCGCTGCATTATGCACTATCATTACAGACTTCAAATACAAGACGGAATTCCATTCGTAGTACTCGATCTGGCATTACCAGTCCTATTGCCAATGCTAGCGAAACAAAATATACTGAAAATAGAAATTTGCAAGGACCAAATGATCCCAATAAACGCATATGCTGCTTTAAAGACCTTTCACCTGGAGGAGGTACTAGTAGTCCAAAGCAAGAAGAGAATCGTCCTGATACTAGTAATTTTCCGGATAATGTTAAACAAATGTATATTAAATATGTAGAACCAGAAGAGCCAAACTTTAAATTTGATGTTAAATGTGCCTGTCCAGGTCTTGATAAAAGTACAACTTCAGATGGTCAAGATAAACCTATGACTTGTAACGGCCCTGATAGTAAATCTAATAAAAATGGTAATCAGATCCTCACAGGAAATAGAGATCGTGTTCCTGGCGATATCAATGACTTATCTGAAAGACCAGCTGCATCAGGTAAACTTCCGAATCGTGGTGCAAGTGCCTCACGAGATAATGTCCAGAATCGAGAAAATAAAGATCAGAATGCCATCAAATATCGTGAAAATCTTGCGTATCGTAGCGAAGGCTTGTGGTTGTGATTTTTATTACCTACTTACCTAAAGCTAAATGATACTAGGCGGGGATATAATGCCGATAACGCTACGAGAGTAAGGTGTTTTATAATGAGTCATTGAACAAAACATGCACAACAAAATTTCAAAATCACTAGAAAAATGAAGATTGAGAAATTAAATGAAAACACAAACGATCAGCGAAAAAACGTGTATCCACGAGGAGTCATAGATAAAAATGTTGAAAGTGGTGCCGGTCAATGCTTAAAACCCGTTGATGATAAAACTGACTACAGTACTGAGTATGGTAGACAGTTCAATAATAATCGAAGAAATTCAATGGGTGTCCGATCTCCTGAAAAGGTAATACAAAATAGATTATTTTCCATATTTAGAATATTCCCGCGATTGAAAGTAACCTGCTAGGTTGTAATCAAAATTCCGTAGGGGCGTAAAAGAGTAACATACCTAAATCAAAATATATTATACAGATATGACATTAGTAGGATAAACAAAAAGTACAAGTATTTATAATTTTAATTTTATTTCCATTACTAGCAGGATGATGGCGTAACGCCTGCACTGTCCCAACTCGTGAACAAATCGAACGAATCAAGTTGTTATTGCAGCGGTAAATGTCAGTGCGTCAACGCTAATAAGATTACACTTTCCACAGCTGGCACCGCTGTTAGTATCCTTCCGATTCCATTTTAATATGTACTTGGCTATTATGTTTGGTAAATTCGTGAAGATTTACTGTTAGACATTTCCACGGTGTCTACGGTAATTTGTAACTGTAGTGTGATATCGCAGAAAATGTGGATAATGATTTGGAATATGCATTTTAAATTAAAATTGTGTGTGTGATAAATTAATGCCCCTGATGATGCTCATGTGAGCGAAACCGGTTGGGTGAATATACAAAATTGTGGAATAAGTACAAGTGTTTCCTTAATAAAAAACTGTAGTGTGATCGTTTAGTTAGTCACTATTTTATCTAGTATCTTTTGTTAAGACCCCTCGAAATGGGTTTGACCCTGATCTATGTCGTAGGGTTGACCATACAGTGACAGAAAGTAGCCTCGAAATTTTGCGTCCGTCGTCGGTCGGTATACTACGCTATCGGGCACGGAGGGGAGGGAGGGTGTGGGTAATTAAATTATCTGAAGGACACTACCAAAAACTGCTTTTGTATGTGGTTTTATTTTGAGGTAACTTCGACTGTATATGTGGTGGATGCACATGCTTTGCTTACTTTATGTAATTTTAGTTTGCTGCAGTTGGCATTTGTTTTCTTTTCACATATTGTTTCCTAAAATCATCCACATCTGATGAATGATATAGGATGATATAGGTCAAAACTCTACAATGAAGCTAACGACTAAATATTTTCTTATCGCTGTTTTGATTTTATTTTATAGACTACATCAGCTGGTCCTGGCAAAGAAACTCCATTGGTTAGTAACTGGATATTTATTATAATTGTATTTTTTGGCAATTATTAATTGTTGGCAAGATGAAAATGTTAATCATATTTTGTATTATAAATTATAAGTAACATAATATCAGTCTTTGCCGGAACAATTTTATAGTATCATCGTAATGTTGATGTTGAGAAGAATATAACAAATCAAAGAGGCAAAAAAATATTCCCTTTTACCTATACAAAAAAAAACACACAAACAATAACGCATTATAACAGGAAGGTTTTTTACAATCATTGGTGGACCTCCAATTTTCTGATAGTAAATTCATAAAGTTTTTTCCACATCTTGAACAGTTTTTTTTATTTTCAAATAGTCAGCTGCAGATGAAGAAGTGTTCAAAAAGTATAAGGCGATGTTTAAGTATACTCCTATTGAATTAGCCGAGGCACCACCACAACCACTTCAAAAACCTGGATCGCCATCACAACAAGCTCAAACACCAATAATGGTGAGCAGATTTATCCGTCACTAACTTCAATCATCATCGTTTGTAGAATTTATTTAGCTACTAGGTCGTTAATTCAATTCTTAATTAATGGCTTTTGTGTAGTCACAATTCTGCCAATGTCACGTAAATTATTGATAAATTGTATAAGGGAGAGTCTAATATTGAGACACGTGGAGTCAAAGATACCCTTCTCCTTCAAGAGAAAGGTACAGACTCTCTACTAGGTCGTTATTTATTATTATTTGCTGCCATTTGGTGGGTCAGTAAAATTTAAGATCAGCCGGAATGAATGAGTTATTTTTTTTCAATTTCCGAACTAATTGAAAATAATGCGATCCGTCCTTGTCTAGTCACTTTAGAAGTTATGTGGTCTAAAGTTTTTAAATAAACAAAAAAAATATATATTTTTGCCAGGCACAACGGGGAGGAACTTCAGATAAATCACCAGATACTTCTATTGCAAAAACAGCTGATGATTCAGGCTTCAATGAACCTGACGTTTGTTGTGCGGCAACCCCAGAAGAAAGGGTACGCTGGCATATATCTTTGTTTTATTCTTGATTCCTCTTTTTGTTGATCTTAACGAAATAACTGGCATATTGAATGTTTCAATATTTCTAAAGGACAACGAAATTAAAATACCATTTTAAAATCATAAAAAAAAAAACTAAAATACAAAACTAATGACCCTACACAGTCAGTGGATATTAATATTTTTCAGGCATTACTGCGAGAAAATCGAGATTTAGAAAAAAAAGTTGCTGAAATGCAGGCGCAGCTGGAGCAATTGAAAACTCATGTAAGTATAGAGACACAAATCATCAAAAATATATTCCACGGTAATAAAACTGATTTCATGTGTGCTGATTGTGTTACAGGTTTTATTGCGGAAAAATACATATACTGTCTTCAAAGATGAAGGAACGACCAGTGATTCGGAACATAAAACAGAATGTGGAATTCAGATTGGTACCGTGAGTATTGAAAGTTGAAAATGACCAATCGACCAAAGTGGTTTGTGTTTGAAGACGACCAAACTCTTTTACTATTTATTACCACCTTTTATTCGTTACTTGCTTTTTGCACCACCGTTTCAATCGCAGCTTAAAGGTCAAATTCTATCGCGGTAAAAAGTAGTCCATGTTACGTGGCGTTTTAATAGTGAAAGAATTTTTAAAAATCATACATACGTACATACGAAAATACAAATATTTCCTCTTATATAATAGTAGATATAGATGTTATGATAGTTGATAATGTTTATTGTAAAAGGGCAACTTGAATACAGATTCCGAATGATGCCTCTGCGCAGACTCCCTCACTAAATGTCAAGGTTGATCCCAAACGTGTATGTTTAAAAGTGCCAAGGAAAGGATATGTCCTGATAGAACAACAGGTACTCTAATTCTTATGATTTCATATTGAATTCGCCTTGTTAAAAAAAAAAACATATTTATTTTATATTTCTTTCTGAATCTTTTTGTACTATGTCTTTTATAATAGCAGTGAAATAACAACGGGAGGGCACATTAATTTCGCTGCTATTATAAAAGACATAGTACAAATAGTTTTTCTTCTACACAAGAAACCAAATCTTATGTTACGTTGTGACGTCACGCGTGTACAGTTACTTTAATTATAAAATAAAAATAATGGCTGATCTAAAACCGAAAACCATGACAAAAGTTTTTTTTAAATTACGTAAAGATTCAGAAAAAAATATAAAATAAATATGTTTTTTTAACAAGGCGAATGATACTTAGGTTATTTTTGATGAGGTGATGTTATTATTGATTTTTAAACTTTTAAGTTCTATTATTTGATTTAAAAGTATTTCTTTATGAAACATTACACTTCATTTTATTGATTTTCATGAAATTGTTATTAATTAATTTATGCCTCTTACTATGTAGCCAGATCAGGAGAATCAGAGAGACCAGGATGGTAAAATTGAAAGGATTAGATTGATAGGTACAAAATATAGCCCTCCAGGTCAGTGCAATCCTGAAGCTAGCTGTGAATCCACATGTGGAAAGTACGTATATTTTTTTTATTCTGTTTCTTGTAAGCAGGTTTTTATTTAACAAATTCTTTATACCAGATTCTTTATTTTTTAATAAAGTTCTGATATTTTCTCGCTCTTAAAATTGTAAATATAAACTTTCAGAGAAGGATTACCTTGCACAAAAGAGTGCCTGTCTGAGAATAAGAAAAAAGATCTGTACCAAAAGAATATTCAAAATTCTGAAAGAAAAAAATACGACAACAACAGGTATTTAATTCCAGGACGCATGTATGATCAAAATGATAACACACGCGACACTCAACCCAATCAATTTTATAATAGCGCACCTGGTATAGGCTCACCTCAATATACAAATTTTTACGAGGGCATGGACCCAAGGCTACCAATAAATACGGGTTACATAAAGGAAGAAAGCCCACCAGCGAATCGTACCCAACATATCAGCATGAGAGATACGACAACAAACCAGAACAACCAAGAGGAAAACTTAAATGCCCTATATGCCAGAGGAACTCCACAGATTTCCAACAATCAGTATGGAATGAATGGGATCGAACCTCAGCTCAGGCAACCTTTAAATTCAAGAACAACTCAGTATACCAACGACGATCCATATCGTTTGGAAAAGGAAACTCCGAAAACTATTCAACATCAAGAGAACGTAGAGGATTGCTGTACGAAACACCTACTTCTGCAACGTGCTTTAGCCAAGCCTGTGGCTGCCGATTTGAAGCCTCTAGAAGACGAGTCAATGAGTGGGGAAAATACACCAGCCAGAGATGCGAGCAAAGACAAGAAGAAACCTATAACATGTTTGTGTCCTCACGATGCCGAATATACGACGAACATTTTACATACTACTACTACTGGCCCGAAAACTGTTCCATATTACGAAACTTCGAAAAGTCGTGTTGCTACGAGCCAAGTCAATGCGGAAAATGTCACATTATCCAATTCTCCACCGCACAATGTCCAACAGAAAACCAACATCACTCAAAATACAAATTTACTGAACATTCAGGATAGCAGTCATTTACGAAGTGTTCCTGGATATAATGGTGGCTTAGGAGCATCAAGTAGCGAAAGAAGAGAACTTTTTGAATTCAAAAAAATTAATAGTTCTAATAATGAATCGAATATGGGTGATGCAAGTAAGGAACTATTAGAGAAGAGTTTTGAATCTGAACAAAAGAAAGAAGTTATTGATAAAGTAAACAATATGTACGACGTAAAAGAAAGAATATTTGCATCAAGCACTGGTGACAAACGAGATAAACGCAATGAAAACGTTAATCTTTATGAAAATCGTTTTGTTGAGAAAAGCTCTGGATTAGAAGAAAATAATGCGAAGAAAAATGATATTCAGAAAGTTGGTGATTATGAACCTGCCAGAAGCAACGATGAACAACTGCAACAAAAACGTTTAACGCGTTTCATTAATAATAATGGCCCTGTGAAGCCGAGTGATAACAAAATAGAAGACAAAATACAAAATAACGATAAATATCAACAAAATATCCGCCGTCAGAGTCGTATAGTTGACGTTGACAGTCGTGAAAGTCAATTTGTTGGAAACAATACAGGTGGTGGTAAAATACTGAAAATTGATGGAAAACAAGAAATAAAGCGCCGTGATTCCGGTTTGTCTGCGAAAACTCCAAATGATAACAATGACACGGATAAAATGCGGCAAACTGAACCATTCTTTTTTCAACAACCAATATCAACGCCTGTTGCAACAAGTTCTCCTTTCACATGTTCAGCAAAAAGGCCTGATCGAAATCTTAAAATTGACAGGGCAACCGACAACCAGTTAGGTAAGATATTTGATATTTTTTTAGTAGTTTACACCGCGACGTGACGATACGAAATGATTCTTGAATCTTCCATCCAGCTTTATTCTGCATCTTCGCGTCGCATATGCAGCGGGACATTTAAATTCCCTATATGTACCTAATAAATATGTATCTTTTAGTTTGTGTTGCGCTCTTAAAAACTATTCGCCTTGTCACGTCTCAGAACTGTGAACTTGCTCTGCTCATATTCTCATAAATTTTATTACAATCAGGATCCAATGATTACTGTACTCATAATGTACTCATAAAATAGCACTATAAGTGTAAAAAATACATATAAAAATTATTGTACTCAGTTTTGTTTGAATTGAAAAAGTTAAAAAGGATGGTGAATAGTAATAATAATAGTAATGTCATCCAATTCGAGTAATTTAACCTAGAATATAGAAATAGCATTTTGCTATAATAACAGTTTTTTAATTAACCTGCAATCTAGACATATGTGAATCGTTCACGCGCGTCTGCTTGTGTCCGAAACCCAACCGTCGAGATGTGGCGGTTTTCCGCTCCTGCTCTGGGACACTTCGATTCCGGACAGTTAATACCCCTTCCCACATCCGAAAGTGCAGCTGCCCCAAACCTGATTCAATGGCCACTTGTGGTATATTTTCTTTCTATTTTGTTCATTCCTTTATAGTTTTTTAAACTTATGCGGGACAGCAAGAGAATAAAGCTTTCATGTGTACCGAAATCCTAATACAGACTTGATTATAAATATGGACGCCATCCACCATCAATCTATGGCGATGATGAAGCAGATTCTTCATCATCATCAGCAGCAGCAGCCACAATCCTTGACAACATATTTAGCCTTTGCTATTATATCCTAGAGCTATTAGCAGGGCAGTTTAAACTTATTATCTGGACCCGCTGTGACAGAGGCACCAAGTTTTTTCCAGGAACTAGTTGGGCACATAGCTTTTTTTTATGACCCTACTCCTCCGCAGCTGGGTACTATCAAAAATGGCTGCCATTTTTGTGTATTTTTTTAAGTGAGGATAATCCAATTTTGCATTTAGACCAATGATAAAAAAAAAATGAATGCGTTTATTAGCCTTTTTTTTTAAATCCGATAATTTGTTAAGTTAGGAACTTCTAATTTTGTATTTAGGCTAATGATTAAAAAATATTGGACACGTGTTTTAGCGTTTTTGACTAATCCACCCGCAAAGGGGTGAAAAGGGGGATAGAAGTTTGTTGTATAGGAAAATGTATGAAAATTAAAAAAAGTTGACAAGATCGGCATGAAATTTTGCATGTGGGTTGCTAGTTGCTATGTACCTAACTAGTACCTGGAAATTGGTTCCTTTGTCAAGCGCGTCACCAAATTAAACGATTTGTTCAGGCAATCGGCCGGACTATATCTTAAGAAAAAAAGTTAAATAGATTATGAGAAAACAAGAATACTTTCAGGGACTCAACAAGGCAACGCTGATAATAACGAAACAGATCTTAATACTTACACTATAGAAGCCTCGGCTAATGTAGTAAAAGACGAAGGGGGAAAAACACGTGTACAAAAGTATTCACGGGCGACATCACCTGAAAACACTGATCAAGAAATATCGTCGTTAACTGACCTGCCTTCGGAGAGAGAAACCAGTAAGTGTCATAGAGCTACAATCTAGCGTAGCTATAAAGCGATAGGATAATCCACAAATAACTTGGCGCTTATTATTCTGGCTCAACAAACCAAAGCGAATATTAGCCTCTTTCGTCGTTCCTGTCTTGCGCCACCTAACGCTAATCATTTTCTTGGCGTTCATGAGTATTTCGTCGCTCCAGTGTGGTTTCTAGGGCGTCCAACCACGTAAAGTCATTGGAAGTTGATCTAGCAGCTATGAGGGAAGATCTGGAGCGACCATAAATTAGATAATAAGAAAAATATATATATAAAAATATTTTAATTTTGAAAGAAAATTTAATGTTTTTTCTAGCAACGACACCATCGCAAAGTCCGAAATGTCAGAAATGTACCAGACGCTCTCCGGGGGAGGACAAATCTACCACGACGAAGTCAGACACAGTTACAGATCCGACTTCTTCCTCAACAAAACCGACAACATTTCCCCTTAGCGAGGGTGAAATGCCTCAATATTCTGCAAAACGTAAGTTATTTGGTTAGACGTATCTTATTTTATGGAACTAACCTTTATTGAATTAACCTGGGGCACATACTTACGTAATTTATTTCACGTCTAGACTTTGTGGTGTGATAATTATGCTTGAGAAAAGAAATATATATGTCGTGGCCATATCGTAAAATTGCCCGTTTCATGAAATGTTCGAAAATTTCATGAAATGGTCGCATTTCATGATGTGGGCAGCTAAATTTGACCAGATCATTAAATAGTGAACATTTAACGATTTTGTCATCCATGATTGGCCATATCGTAAAAATTCCAAACTCTGCGGTTTTTACATTTTGCTCGGTATTTGCGTGACTTGCATAATACAATACTCGAGTACTTTTTCATAATAATATAATCACTTTATTAGTTTTTTAATGATAAATTATTTCCTTTTTCATTGCGAGAAAAATTATTGTTGTCAATGGCCGCCATGTTGACTTATAAACAAAGCGCTTTCAGTGCCTCTATCGGTAATTGATGAAACCATTTTACGATATGACCAACATAATGTTGACCATTTGATGAAGTAGCCGCGCGTTTAGTTGACCATATCGACAAACGATTTCTTATCATTGATTTGGCCAAGGCACATCATGATATGACCAATGGATGGTGAAACATTTCATGAAATGCGACCACTTCATGAAATTGTCGAGCATTTCATGATATGGACGATTCTACGATATGGCCACGACATATTTAAAACCTGTTATTATTGCCCAGGCCTAGTTGTAAATTAAATAGCTCCACTACAGCTACAACCTGCAACGCATTTTTTTTCCAATGTAAAGAGTTAATATAAATAGAAGGTAGTGATAGCGGATACTTCCATTAATCAATTAAATTAAATCATTCGTAACCAATATAACTAATAATTTATTTTTCTTTTATAGCAAACAATCAAAGACCAGAGAGCGTTTATACTGATCCAAAACCTCCAGACCTAGAAGAAAAACGGTAAGTTTTATTAAAAAAAAATACGTTACATTCATTCATAAATACGACTTCAGTTTCGCCTTGTTTGATAACATTCGAACTAGGACTTTTTGATGCGCATACACACAAATTTGTACGTACATTGAGAGGAACCATCTCGAACTATGACATTTTTAAACCTTAAATGTATGGACTTAACCTAGATTCTGAATAATGTAAAGTATATTTTTCATCTGCAGAGGGGAAATAGCCGAGTCCTCATCTCTGAAGGTGGAGCAAGCACTGGCCAGCATCAGCGAGGAACTGGCGCGATGTCGACAGCTGTTGGAGAAGCCAAAGGAGGTTATATGCGAAAACAATTACTATAAGAAAAAGTCTTAGCTGAAGTAGTCACTCTGAACAATATAAGAATAGATAATATATAGGTACTCGACTCCATTTTCTATATCCAGCTTCTTAGATTTATAAAAAAATGCATATCGTAAAATTTTTAGTATATTATTAGTATACATCTATTCTTCTGTTCTAATAATTTATTTTTTTCATAAGTTTGTAATATTTGAAACTTGAAAATTAAAACTAAAAATCGTATTCTGGCTTTTATTTCATCCATTGATGTTATCCATTCAAAATTTATTTCATTCTTCTTGGTGGAGAAAAATCACCAACATTCTTTCTTCCCCAATCATGCGATAATAGACAATTACTTCAAATGTCTTAAAATTCTTATAATTTCCTTCATGTCTCCTCTCCTCTCATTTTTAGGGTTCCGTAGTCAGCTATGAACCCTTATCATTTTTTAATTTCAAGTTTCCTCTAAAGAAAATTAATAATCAATTTTTTTGTTCCTTTCCTACTTATTAATTTTTGGGTATCTGCTGAATGAAGTATAAGATATTCAATATAGACGGCGTAGATAACATTTAATTATTTAATCTCAGACTGAGTACAGCTTCCATCTATACTATACACAAATACAGTATCTATTCGCTAATCGGTAAGTGTTTATTTCACTAGCTTTGGATTTTGAACTGCAAACAAAATGAGAAATCTAACCAAAAATTTGCTTTGCTTTGCAGGTCCGCATGCAAAGACAGGAAAAGGAGCCCAAGAACACCATGCGTTTGAAAGACCTGGTTGAAGATGAACAACTTACCGATAACGAACGAGACCGATACAAGAGGCGAAGAAGTTTCCGAGGGGTTGCGCTGAGTCCAGATCGTGATCCGAGTGCATTTACGTTGCACCACGCACAAGCCAAGCCTCACATCAGCAACGGGCCTGATATACCACACGTCATGTTCACACTGCATATCGGAACTGTTGTGCTATCTGATGAGGTTTGACATTCAGAATAACTTCTACAAAATACTTTACAAAGAAAAATATTAAATTTTACTACAGCAAGTAAAAAACAATGCTGACCGAACTTTAGGCCCGTATTTATAAAGAGCTCTCAAGTGTGACAGCGAGTTTGAGTTCGTATCAGAAATGTCATTTTACTACAAAACGACCTGTCAAATCTATACTTAATATTGATCTCTATCTTGAGATCGCTTTATAAATACGAGCCTTAGGGTGTGAACCTACTCATGAAACGGAACAACTTTCGCCAAAGAACATACCTAAACTACCTAGTAATTATATTACTCCATGCCCATACCCATACTCCTAAAATGAATGTGTTGACAAAGAATAAACAAAAGATGATTATTTTATTTATGAAGATGGAAACTTGGAAGGAATATCACACCACCACAATAATTGTTTTCTTTCATGGTACACAGGCGGTAATCAACACGCGCGACTTAAACCTAGTGCTGACTTGGAAGTTCTACGACCAAAACGTGGCGATGTCTCGCATGCAACCTGGTCGTGTCATCCTCTTCGATTTCTCCACTGAATACGACCTCAAGCTTACTGATGAATTCCTACATTACCTAAAAACTGTAAGTACATATTCTCAATATCTTGTAATACATTGTAGGTCTACTGCTATACAGACAGAATATTATGTGTAATAAACGTGTAATAGATTATGTCCAAAAACGCTCAGTGATTATCGAGCTTTATAGTTTTTTTTTGCTTGATTTTTCAATATAAAACCCATTTCATTTAATTTCTGGATCAAACATGTATTATTCTAAATCTTGTCAATTTATTTCATCTTTAATAATGTATGTTAGTGTGGTTTTCTTGGTTGAAACCTAATTTGTATGATAATAAACATTTTTGTATTTTGTAATTTTGTATTTGTATGTTGCAGGAAGAGCTGCAAATAAAAATATGTGAAATAAACAAACTGGATTATCCTATTGCCAGCTGTTCGTTGCCTCTGCGTGAAGCACTGCTGCATACCAATAGAAGAGCTGACATGTCTCTGGCTTTGGTTAGTTCTGTCTAATTTTTTTCTCAAACATGCATGAAAATAGTCTTATTCCTTATGCAAAATCAATACGCAAACTTTGACATTTACGATTTCTCAAATAAAAAAAAACTTTTTTATTTTTTTCATAGAACTCGTCTTTTTCAAATTTCGAACAACAAAGCGCTCCGTCAAAGTACAAAACGCCATTCCTCCATGCCAAAACTCTCCAGCAAAGTCCAAAACGCCATGACTTCATGCCAAAACTTTATTTTTCTAAGTACACTTGCGTTTAGTTTCAACCATTTGCATTTGTGTTGACCTAGCATTGAGGCTGTACGCCATAGATTTTTTATTTATGTATTTCCCTGCATTAATTTGAGAAAAGCACTATGTAAGCCTCGGCGGAAATAGCAATTGCCTGACTCGTATTATTGAAGTCCCTACTCGTCAGTCAATTGCTGGTTTTCCATACTTCGACAACAATGTACTATTGTCGTTTTTGTTATTCGCTGACATATGTTACGGTAACATATACAATACAATGTTTTTTGTTAATACGATGCTAAACAAAACAATGAAGAGAGTAAATAGCGTTGGGAGCTATACTCTGTCCAAGTAGGTACCTATTTAAATAAAGGTAAACAATCTTGATACGTCTTTTTATTTAAAAACACATTTCAAAAATAAATTATAAGTTCTAGCAAAGATGTTCAATTACCAAAACTGTTATTTCATAGCGTTTTCTAATCTAATAGCTAAAACTTATTAAAACACGTTTTTCTATTAAGGACGTGTAATAGTATATTGCTAACCAAAGGATGTAAGTCATCAAATGCATACGAGGTTTTTGGCGCCCGAGCGCAGCGAGGGCGCTAATGGTACGAGTATGCATTTGATGACTTACACCATGAGGTAAGCACTATGCTTTACATATCGAATGAAAGATAAGTTAAAATTATGGGAAAATATAAGAAAATTAAAACATGAAATTACGACGAAACAGTAGGCAATACCAACTCACTATGAGCGAATTTAACCATCACAAATATATGCATTCGCGTAAGAAAAATTATCTAATTTGCAAGTAGACATTTTGTTAAGTATACTGACTGTTTAATTTGTTAATGTTTTATAATAAAATGCTAAGTAATAAATCGACAAACTCAAGTTTTGAGGTTATAAATATGTTATAAAAACCACAGAGTAAAAATTTCATAATTTTCATAATCCTATGTTTACATTTTTATGGCCTTATTCCGTGACTCTATGCGTCATATTTAGTACTGGCCAGTTCGATATTTAAATAAATTCGAATAGAATTTGTTTTAAAATCGATTCCGATTCGATTAATCATCCGATTCCGTGTGTTTGAAATAAGGCTATCAACTTTTTTTTTCTTGCAATTTGACAGTTCCTTATTCAAATTACTTTGCAGCATAGGTTTCAAAACCTATGATGCAAAGTACCACTTACATCCCGGGTTTTAGGGTTGTATGAACCACTTACTGAGCATGAGATATGTAAAGATTGTTTACCTTTTTTTAAATACCTACTTGGACAGAGTATAGCGCTCCCCCAGCGACTTCTCAATTAATTATGCAAAGTTACATTTGAAATTAAATCAATTTACTAAATTAGTATGTTAGAGAGGCAGCATAACTAGCATATTTTTTTCCAAAAGCATGATCTCTCACTCACTCACTCCAGTTCACTCTTGTGCTCCAAAATAAGTAGTGACCAAAATTAAGACTTGGCTTAAAGGACTTGAATTCAAGCCATAAAATATATAAAAAAAAAAAATTCTGTATCTGTCACCTCTGAGCTGATTTTATTAGAAGAAGAGCAAGTCCGTTTTCAAATAAAGGTATTGATTATTGATAAAGTACACGACTACTCACTTTTGACCTTAGACCTTTCACTCACATTTGAAATTACACTTGGTCGTCCGTCGTTTACATACATACATACCATCACGCCTGTATCCCTAATGGGGTAGGCAGAGCGTCAACGACCCAAACGAAGGTCGCCACGTCCGACAAGTTTTGAGGGTTGTTTTTAAGAAAGATCTGTATATTGATGTAGTGACAGATTGTCAGCCCATCGCCTAAATTACAATATACCTACTGAAGCCCTCGAATCCCTTAGCTGGTTTTTACAGCATGCCCGGGAGGAGATGCAGCTGGCAAATTCTATGTTTTTCTATCGCTCCCAGTCCAGCAAGTTTCTGCTTCCAGGTGGCAGGTCCATGCATGATGCGTAGAACCCCAGACAGCTTAGACACCCGCGACGAGATGGGAGTGCTGGACTTGTGGTGCATGCTTCGAGCCGAACCACGCATCGTCCCCAGGATCAACAAGGCTATTGCCAAGTCTAGACCTTCCAGATTTGAGAGTAATGAGGTATGTATGGCAACATGAAATTAGTGTCAAGTTATTGACTGCCTCTTTGGTCTAGTGGGTATGAACCATGGGCTCTCGATCCGGTGGTCTTGGGTTTGATTCACGGCGAGGGACAACAAAGAATATCAAATAATTTACCAAAAAGTAAGATGATCTATACTGTCGGATGGGCATGTAAATAGTTGCTCCTGCGCCTTATTTCTCTCTGGTCGTGTCAGTCAGTCTGTCATTCAGCTTGATTGCGAAAGACCCTCATACTACACTGTCATTGCAAACTGTTTCAAATTGTCTCAAGCAGTTTTGATATGATTATAGAATAAAGAATATTTTTCAAAGAAGTTTAACTCGAATTTCAGAGGCAGCTTCTAGGTCTAGGGTGTAAGTAAATATTGGCAAACGTATCTAAACACTAGTATAGGAGGACCATTTTAGACATCAAGATATGTTTTTCAGATGAAGCAGCAGAACTACTCGATTAGTCCGCTGATCACACAACTGGACGACGACCAAGACGACGTGCGTCTCTCCTCTGATCTCGACCAGAATTTCCAACAGTCGCGACTGCCAGTCAATGATTCCAATGTAAGGAAACCATGGTTTTCATAACTAGTATGATTGATGGTTGGTATAGTGATGATTAGGACGAGGAACTATACCGGAGGTAAAAAAAAATTAAACTGAACAACTTTCCCCAAGAAACATAGGTCGAAATATGAGAAAAATTTTGGGCCTCCCATACAAAATGAGCCGCTGACACCATTGTATGGGAGGGCCATTTTTTTTTCATATTTCGACCTATGTTTCATGGGGATAGTTGTTCAGTTTCATGAGATGGGTCACACCCTAAAATTTGGCCATCTTTTTTTTTTACTCTCAGTTTAAAAGGTAACGCGGAATGAAATCTTTTTAATATTCACCATTTTCATGACGTAACTGTCCAAAACTATAGCATATCTAATTATATTTAAAACTAGTCTTCTCCGAAGTTGTTGATTCATTAGTGGTCTAAGTCAATTCCACGGTGGTCCCTTTCCAACTAATAACAGAATACGCACTCTTACCTCTTCTAGTACCTATATAGTGGGTTGGCACGGTTTTCATTCTTTGCATATTTGTCGAAAAGCCTTTTAAATTCAAAATAAAATTGATAAAAGTGTCCTTCATCTCATCCTATGACTTTTGCTGTTTCTAATAAAAAATGGCACAGTCGAGACACAACTTTTCCTAGTACACGTTTTCTTTGGAGACTCCCACAGAGATAAATAAAACACAATCCGTTATGATAGTTTTTTCCATAGTGTATTTCCGATGAATATAATACTGATTTTATGGTTGACAACAGAACTTTATAGACCGAGGGGCAGAACAAGAATTGACGAACCAAATACGACAAAGCCGCCGGCGACTCACCAACTATGGCTACGTTAATCCTGTAAGTAATACGCATACACTAAAGAGCAATCTACTTGAAGAAATTTAACATTTTTGACAATCAAAGCGTCCTGTGTCATTTTAAACCCATGCGAAATGTCTGAATTTTTTTTTTTAAGCACGGAAAAGATTGATTTTCATTTTTGAAAGTTATTCAGTTTCGTATCGAGCAACCGCTTAAAAGTTGGCGTACCGACAAAAAAATATCCCTGTATTTTAACTCATCTGATAATTATAATGAATATTCACGCATAACATGCAATAAGTGAACACAACTTTTTTAAAGGAAACCGCTTCGAACCAAAGCAAAACCCCTCAGTTTACGGCGTACCCTCAACCCAGGCCGAGGGTGTCTATTTTAACGAATCCGGCCAACACCCACCAAGCACGGTTTTTATCTACCAACACTGATATTATTACACAGGTAGGTAATCCACTTTATATCGAATTTATGCGTAGGACCATACTAGTAGTACTAAATACATACGTATAATCACGCATTTCTCTCTAATGGGGTAGACATAGCGATAACGAAGGTCGTATCGCCATGTCAGACAAGTTTTGAGGATTATTTTATTTCATATATAATAAATATGATCTGCATAGTGATAGATGTTCAGGCTGAACCCCTCCAATCCCTTCTTCTTCTTATTTTTTTTTTCGAGTCAATGGGAAAATACAAATCCCTTAGCTGGTTTTTACAGCATACCCGGGAGGAGAAGCAGCTGGCACATTCGATATAGTTTAGTTTTAGTATAGGACTTAGATATAATTCCAACTCGGTGCTATAAAAAACTACGTCAAAGTTTCATGTCTTTTTATTCAAAAACACATTTCGAAAATAAATTATACGTGTTGGCATATTAGTTAAGTTACTAAATCTACTATTTCAATATTTTGTTATATCTAATAGCTAAAACTTATTTTAGAAACAAGATTTTCGATGAAAGACATGAAACTTTGACGTAGTGTTTTTTAGCACCGAGTTGGAAATACTGTAAATAATTTTTTTTTTTTTTTTATTATTTCTAATAGGCAAACCATTTGTCCGCCATTTCACCTGATGGAAAGTGATGATGCAGACGATGATGGAGCATGTTTGCCTAGACAATGTCTATTCACTCATTAACATTATTTTGCATGGTAGGTTAGGTTAGGTTAGGTTAGGTTAGGTTAGGTTAGTTTAGGAAATATCAATAACACATGAGTAAAAATATTTTTTCATATATTTCAGCTTTCTTCAGGTCATCTAAATGATGCGTCCTCATTCTCAACAAACGTGAGTTTTATTTTATAATCAATCATTGTTTAGTAGGTACTTTATACTTGTTACTTTAGTACTTAGTACTTTTAGTCCTAATTTATGATGAATGACGACATAAGATAGGATAATATTTATATTTTGATCTGGCGGCACCATTGACTAAATCACTTTGTCACTCTATTTTTCATTTTTACAGAAAGATTTGAAACGTACGGCTTCAGGATTTATTATAAACGAAGTAGTAAGTTATTAAATTTCATCACATAATTATAACAAACTCTAAATACGGAGTGTAAGGGACAGCGTCCCGCAAACTTATAGGGGTTGCTCAGTCAACGAAACCGAACAACTACCACCAGGTTTTTTTTTTCCAGGAAACGAAAAAAAAATATTTGCTTTTCCATACAAAATGACCACCTCGATCCAGACAATTTGTATGGAAAGGCAAAAAATTTTTTTCATTTCCTGAAAAAAAATCCTGGTGGTAGTTGTTCAGTATCGTTGACTGAGCAACCCCTATCAGTTTGCGGGACGCTGTCCCTTACACCCGATATACATACGAAAAATTTCGCACGGGGGGATTCGAACCCATGACCCTCGTCGTACCGTGCCGATGCCCTAACCGCTGGGCCACCGTGCGTTCAAATGCCTCAGTCAAACGTACGTTTCAAGCGTTTAAATGAACGCTACAGCGCCATCTCTCGAAACTATTATGCAATGGCACGAGTCAAGTAGCTTTATTCTTTCCAGAATAAATTCAACTTGATATGATTTTTCGTATGTATATTTAGAGGTTTTAAAGCATTAACACTTTATAAAAGATAAATTATAACAAACATTTACGTTAATTTATATTTTTTCACTTCAAACTACATATTTTAATATCGATTCTAGCCCACAAATATCAGTACCGATGAACAAATGAGGCACGCTATAAAGGAGGTAAGCCATGCCAGTATAGATGTAATTACTTATGTTAATCCTGTCGGCTATAATAGATTTTTTTATAGTTTAGTAACCTGTTTTTTTTTTTACAAAGAATTTGGGACCAACTGCTTATTCAGTAAGCCGAGACTGGAAGGAAGTTGACGAAAGTGAGTTTTATCATTAGTGATTTATTTAAGAATGTTAGTAAAAAAAATATTGATCACGCTGTGCCATTTACTGATAGAAAAAATAGGAGGTAGGTACATTAAAAAAATATTATAAGTATAGGTAAACTAGAGTGGTTCAGTTTAATGGCCTAAGAAGTTTTAGGAAAACACAAAAGCCATAACCTAAGAATTGAATCGAATTGAAGTTTTAGGAAATGTGACTACCAAAAAATTTTGATCTTTTATTTCCATTTTGATATTTTGATCATTTGTGTAGTTTCTAGACAGAAAAGGTTAAACACATTAAAATTCCAGAGGACTCAAAGAAGTTTCTGGAGCCTGAACTGACGCAAGATCGCCGAGAGTACAGTTTGGAAAAAACTAGCAGATACGATGGTTAGTCTACTTAGGCTCGTATTTATAAAGCACTCTCAAGATTGAGAGCAATCTTAAGTATGGATTTGACAGGTCGTTTTGTACTGAAATGACATTTCCAATACGAACTCAAACTCGCTGTCACTCTTGAGAGCTGATTATAAATACGGGCCTTAGTGTACCAAAAATACATACATATACATACATAAAATCACGCCTTTATCCCTAATTGGGTAGACGGAGCGAAAACGACCTAAATGAGGCCGTTCCGCCACGTCTGACAAGTTTTGAGGGTCATTACATTACAGATGATTATGTAGTGTATTGCTTTAGTGACGGGTTGTCAGCCCACCGCCTAAATTGCAATACCTGAAACCCTCGTATCCATTAGCTGGTTTTTACAGCATGCCCGGGAGGACATGCAGCTGGCACATTCTATGTTTTTCTATCGCTCCCAGTCCAGCATGGAAGCGAAAAACCAAAAATACAATGTGTAAGAAATATTATACTTTTTGAAATACCCATGAAAATAAACAAGATTTTATAAGAAACGTCGAGGCACAAGCCTTGTCTCACAACAAACAAGTAAGCCGTGTCAAATATTCAATAAGATTTTATGAGTATATGCTCATGTCGAAGAAGACGCTTGGGTTATTTTGTATAGGAGAGCCTACGGGAGACATGGAGTAATGCTTATAATGGCCTCAATTCACGCCGTCCAGTTACTAATTCTAATTCTTAGTAGCGCTGTCACTTTCTTAACTTTGACATAAGAACAGGATAGCAAACAAATACGTGAGTTTGACATATTTTCTTATCTGACATAAGACTGCTTAAATTAATTAAAATTAGTGAGCACGCTCTATGGTCATTCCTTATTTAAAGCGCCGTACGTCAAATTTAAGAAAGTGACAGCGCTACTAAGAATTAGAATTAGTAGTAGTGCGTCCTGAATTAACACCAATATCGAGAGAATATTGAGTTAAAGAGGTAGGTATTGTTCTGTGTCTCTATCAAACTTGGACGAACTGTCAATGGCCCACTTTACTTTCGTTTCAAGGTCTTTCAATGGTTTTTCATATGGATTGTAAATATCATAATAACAGTTTTCAACCGTGCACCCCGAAAGCTTTCGTCATAAGTATATTGTTCCCTACTTTGAGAACGGCATGTTCTGATTAAATTATATGCAATCCTTTTTCTCTACACTCCCAAAAAACATACCCATTAACTCAAAAGAAAACGGACTGAAAGACCAAATACTTTATTCTATAACAAATTCATTTTTTACAGGAACAAAAAAGGCAATGGAATCTTATAAAACAGTAAAAAATAAGAAAGAAAGAATCAAGCTTTCTGATAGAATTGAAGGTGCATTCAATTATCTACAACAGGTAAAATTACATTTTTCTTTTACAACCAGGTATTTTGCTATGAGACTTAAATCGTATGATGACTTCAATCGTATATGTAATTAGATTTCCGCCCCGCGGCTTTCTGAGTTTTCCCGTGAGAATCAGGCATTTTCCCGGGGTAAAAAGTTATGTGTTAATCCAGGGTGTCAGCTACATCCATACCAAATTTTATTAATATCGCTCCAGCCGTTTAGACGTGAAAGAGTAACAAACATCCATCCATCCATCCATCCATCCATACTTACAAACTTTCGCGTTTATAATTTATTATTAGGATTAGGATAATCGCAGCGGAATAATATTTTAATTGTCTGGCTAAGAAGAGTACCCTTCTAGTACAATTTCATCTTCTTATAATGTTGAGCAAACCCATGACTAGGATGTCTTTGATATTAAATCTTATCTTCTAATAAATATACATTGTGGTTCTTTAGGACAATGGGCTGCAAGAAAATCAAAACGAAAAAGACCAGACCATAGACATAATAATCTTATGGTTGGCGCTGAACGAAGAGTGTGCGGCGATGTCTGACCCAACAGTGCAGCGACTGTATGTGGCGTACAGCTTCCTCGGTCACAGTGGAGCTGAGCTAGAAACACCGCAGTCACTGCCCAAGCCGAAGCAGTATCAGGACAAGTGCTACTTCAACTTTAAGAAATGTAAGTAATTTTGTATGAAGACTGAGTGGCGATGTCTGACCCAACAGTGCAGCGACTGTATGTGGCGTACAGCTTCCTCGGTCACAGTGGAGCTGAGCTAGAAACACCGCAGTCACTGCCCAAGCCGAAGCAGTATCAGGACAAGTGCTACTTCAACTTTAAGAAATGTAAGTAATTTTGTATGAAGACTGTGTGGCGATGTCTGACATAACAGTGCACGTACAGCTTTCTCGGTCGCAGTGGGGCTGAGCTAGAGACGCCGCAGTCACTGCCTTAGCCAATTCAATTTTAAAAATGCCTGCATTTGGCCTACAGTACCTAATAAAAGAACTTTATGAGATTGCTCCTAATTTGGTTTGGACAATGCCGTGCTGAATCACAAATTATTGCATTCGTTGAGATGGTTTCTTATGTAAATTTCATGCAAACTGTTGATTGCATAATGCTAGAGCTTTATTAATTTATCAGAAATATGATGATTATGAGTCATTAAATAACAGATTAAGTCATTCAAATCGGCCGTCTTGTATCATTAATTATGTTTTTTTTCTTAAAAATCTTTTCCCTTCTCAATACAGCGTTCCAACTGACCGATACGGATCTGGCCATAGTGGGTCGCCTGGCTCAGTTTCGCTCCCCCAACAAGGGGATGCCCAATCCCAAAAACAGTGTGGTGTTTACTGTCGTCAGCGAACCCGTTGAAGACCCATTGGGATTGAACAATTGCGAAGATATCGGGTATGTGTTTGAATTACCATTAAATTGCTGATATGTCTTTTCTAATTGTATATTTAATGCGTCTGAATCTCTAGCCGTAGCCGGTAAATTCCATAAGTTTCAGAATCAGAACACAATCAAATTGCAGCTTTTTAGATCTGGTGGCTGAAATATATAATTCTTACCTTGGTTGATCATCAACTGAGTTGAGCATAGTACTGTAACATCTTGTCGGTCCTGAAGGCATATTATATTTAGACACCGCCGCGCTTATAAGTATCAATGTGATTTAGGTCCTTATCAAAGTAAATGTATGCCTTTTCCAGTGCGGCGTATCTTTACTTTGGAGATTTGATCAAGTACAGCGCAAACAGCGACACCTACACTGAGGTGTTACCCATCCGTGACTCCAAAGCAGAGGATAGTATATGCGGCGTGCTATCCATTCGGTGAGATACTTAACTGTAGATAGAGAAATACTAATTCAAAGTTAAAAAATATCGAGACGAGACCACAGAGAAAGAGAAATGAGAACGACAAGACGAGAAGAGAGAAAATGTACTGTAGGTAATAGATAGATAGAGCCCAAGTGCCTCTTCTTATGATTCTGATAAGCTGGAAATCGTATGTGATGCTTTTTTTTTTTGCAGAGTTGATGGATTGAATGTGGTTCGCAAGTGCCTCACAATTTATTAAACTGACTAAAACTGCGATTCTCATCATCTGGTTAGTACCCATTATTTTAATAGTGGGAAGCTTTGATAGATCACCATATTTATGTAAGGTATACCTAAAGCCTTTTCTCAAATTAATCTGTTTTTGTCTTTCAGATTTTAATCAAAATATAATTAGACGAGGAGAAAAATTGTCGTAACAACGTACTGACTTAGAATGTGCTAAATATTATTATACATTAATCTCTCAATTACACTACAATTTTTATTCAAGTATATTTTGAACAGTTTAATTTCGCAAGAAATTTTAAAGCTCGAAACTCATTGCTGATTTTCATAAAATTTGCAAGCAATACATACATAAAATCACGCCTTTATCCCTAATGGGATAGGCAGAGCAAAAACGACCTAAACAAAAGGTCGTTCCGCCACGTCTGACAAGTTTTGAGGGTTATATTATAATATAACCGATAACCTGATTATGTATATTGCTATAGTGACGGGTTATCAGCCCATCGCCTAAATTGCAATACACTGAAACCCTCGATTCCCTTAGCTGATTTTTCAGCATGCCCGGGAGGAGATGCAGCTGGCACATTCTATATTTTTTTTATCACTCCCAGTCCAGCGTGGAAGTAAGCAATACTGTATAAAAATAGATTTCAATCAATCGTGGCGCTATCGAACTTAAATACAATATCCAAATCTAAAAACGTATCACTAAAGTTAAACAGTTAATATTTAACTCTATGGCTATCTCTATTCAAACAGCAGAGGAAGACAGAGAGGAAGATACGTAGAGTTTTGTAGATCCTAAATCTACCAGTTTGAATATAGAGACGGCGGACATCGCACGCGCCGTCTACGCGACCGAAATAACCGGCGATCGAACGTTTCGCAACCCGAAGTAGTACTGTTCTTGATTGGATCTCATTTCGCAATCCCCCGCACCCCCTGTGTACATAATACCGATATCTAACCCCCGTGCACTCACACATGTGTACATTGTTTACGTTTATACATAGTGCAAGTGACCAGTGACATGCTTACATGATGTGAATGAAAATTTGGGTATTTTGGTAAATTTGATGCTAATGATGATAGCATAGGCAGAAGTAATAGTGAAGGATTTGAAGCTGATGATGTCATCTAAAAATTACTGGCGTCGATGAAACTAAACATAAAATAAATAGGATAATAAGAATAGTAACGAATCAAATAATGTAAATACACATGAGAATATGACGAAAGATGCAATATAAAGCTACATGGAAAATGCATTCAAAACATAAACAATGTAAAAAATGTGGCAATGAAAAGCGGTGAAAATAGACAAGTGACATCGACATTGCTTCTAAAGTATTTACACATTTCGAAAATAACTACACTGCAGATGGTACAGATATAATGGAATGAACAACTTGTAGAACTAGCTTTTATATTTTGAATCTGTGTTTTTGTCTAACCTGGCGTTGAATGAAAAACATGTCTCGGAAAGAGTCAGTTTTAAATTTTTCTGTGGATATTTTCTCCGGAGCAATTTTGTGCACAGACAGAATTTATTTAGCGTAAGTGCCAATGATAGCGAGAGCCAATGTGTCGATCAGATTGAACTCTCGATTGCTTCGATCTATATGTTTAAGCCGTTAGTGTATTTAAAGCTTTCGGAGATATCTGTCGTCAACAGGGTTTAGATCAAAGAAAATCTTCAATAAAATATAAATTTTGGGGATAACTTAGGATAAACAAAGTGCTTCATGACAACATTAAAAAAAGATCTTTATCTAACACATCTTAATGAAAAATATTTTATCGTTTTGGTTTGTAATAAAACGAAAAGGTAGATATTCAAAATTAAAACATAAATAAAGGGATACACCAAGTTGAAATATCTATCGATAGCCAAATCACATGAACATAATAATTGCCTCAATTATTTCTTATATTATAACTGTAGTAGATTCTTTAAACTGAAGACTGTGGTGACTTTTATAATTACCCGGATGAAAGTTTAGACTTCTTAGCAAAAGATTGATCGTCTAATCAATCTACTGCATAGGCTAGGCGTCCTTGCCCCAGTGGCGTGCCAAGAAGACAGTTTTAGCACTCGCTCTGCCTCGAACTCTCACACTTTCACACCCACTGACACAAATTGAACCTTACTGTGTGAGAGTTCGAGGCAGAGCGAGTGCTAAAACTGTCTTCTTGGCACGCCAATGGGGCAAGGACGCCTAGCCTATGCAGTAGATTGATTAGACGATCAATCTTTTGCTAAGAAGTCTAAACTTTCATCAGGTAATTATAAAAGTCACACAGTCTTCAGTTTAAAGAATCTACTACAGTTATAATATAAGAAAATAATTGAGGCAATTATTATGTTCATGTGATTTGGCTATCGATAGATATTTCAACTTGGTGTATTCCCTTTATTTATGTTTAATTTTGAATATCTACCTTTTCGTTTTATTACAACCAATTTCTCGTCTTGCTAATGTCTTAATATTAAGAAAGTATCAATCATTAATATTATCAATGATTTTCTTCAAAAAGTTCCTTCGATAAAATCATAAAAACCATGCTCTGTTTATACCAAAACACTTACATCATTGCTCAATGCTAAAGCAAATCATTATGAGCATTTACAAACTATAAACAATATATCAGAAGCATACGTGTTTGTTCATACGGTCTAAATATAAACCCATTCAGATCCTCTTGAACTGATCGGTTTCGAATGAAAATATATATAAAAAAAAAACAAATCATAAAATATATGCCAAGGCTTGAATATTGCAAAGAAGTCCCTAAACATTGTTGTAATCTTCTACGAATAATGTGATTTTTGTACAATGAAATACGAAATTAGCAATCATGGTCAAGCTTTTTTTCATCTTCTCAGTACAAAAATAGCGCCTAAACCTGCTTCGGGTAAAGGAAGAAAAGCACGGGCGTTCTTTGACTTGATGGGTTCACGCACTGCCGTGTGCTGAAAGTGTATTTACAAATCTTTCATTTTTACGAACGTCTTTGTTCATTACATTTAGTTTTGCAATCGGATCTTACTTGGACATTGTTCAACAATTTGATAATACGATAATATTTTGTCTGCAAAGAAAAATCTATATACAAGGTTATATTGTTGACCCTTATATAACTTTGAAAAAATTACTTATATTTATTGAATTTTGACTGCAGTTGCAAACCCAAAAAAAATTTTGGACCCGTTAATCTTTGTTTAATTGCTTTCTGATTTTTAAAAACTGAAATTCCGTAGGGCTTAACTTTACTTCTATATCTTATTTTCTACACTCTTGATACTCACAGTCTACATAGAAATGTTTCGCACATCCCGTTTACTTTGCACCAGCAAAATGAATAGACTCTGATTCATGCTACAGCTGACATTTCCGACTGCGGGTACATACTATCATCAGTAGGTAGGTATCTATATCAACTATCACCTAAGTGTATTCTTGCTATAAGCACCCACGCTGATGGTTCGGGAGAGAAAATAAAAC
This sequence comes from Scrobipalpa atriplicella, assembly GCA_029255725.1. NCBI lineage: Eukaryota > Metazoa > Arthropoda > Insecta > Lepidoptera > Gelechiidae > Scrobipalpa > Scrobipalpa atriplicella. The sequence goes on from JARACY010000133.1 coordinate 107,431, forward strand.
GCCTGTCCGATGCAATGCCACCTGCAGTATTGTCTACAACATTATTAGTGCTGACTGATTTGTTTTATAAATCACAATCAGCTGTTTAAATATGATGGAAAGGTTCACCTTATTGTAAATAATCATCGTATCTATTATCATTTACATAACTACGAGTACAAGGACTATCAGCAGATGACTCTAATTTGTCTATAGTAGGTATATTGTAAAGGTCATTCACTCTCGCCTGATATTGGTCTTCTGCAATCTTTAAGATTTTCAAAGACTTCCAATGTCGTGGCCTCAGTTTGTCATTTGCAGAGCAGAGTAACATTTTGATTTTAAAATCACGTTTAAGTTAATTTCTGTTGAATAAAATTTTAAAAATATTGGAATAATTGATATTGATGTCGATATGATGCCATTTTATGAAGCTTTTCATGAAATGTACACTCTAACAAGTAATTTAAAACTCCACTTCTTTAAGTCCAATGCATGGCATACATACGAGCACTAGTCGTAATATAGAAAAGCTACAAATTCATTCACTGCGACGGCGGTTTACAGTGATTCAACCTCAACACGCACGGCAGAATGTATGAACATGACGCGTGTGTTGCTAATTATACTTTCATACGTTTCAAGTTCGTGCACTCTCAGATATAAAAATTCGTATTGAGACATTAGATATCATCGTATCTCTATTCTACATTTGATATTATAAAATATCGTCCTGTTAATTAGCTAACGTTTAGTATAAAAATGTAGGTATGACATTCCTGCTAGTCGAGGTTATGGCACTGTCTCTTCTTCTTCTTCTTCTTTCTGTCTCTACTTTGCCTGCTATCCACAAATTGATTCAGGGCACATTAACTAGACACAAATTGGCTTATAGCAATATCAGGATTCCAGTAATGACTTGAAAATCCTCTGCCATCAATTTTACCAATGACGTCAATTTGAGCGATGATCATTGGCTACGGTTTATCTTATTTGGCCACCCACCACAGTCTATCTTACTGCGTATATATTAATCCACCCGTCGAATGTCATGCTAAAATTCTAACTGACGTTGGTCACAGTAATTCCGAGCATTAGAGCTACGATAGCTACATTACAAGGAATAAAGTATCTCAAGTAATCCCCAAAGAAAAACAGTCGCAGGTGTACGCATAAAATAGTCAGTCGGATTGAACAAAAAATTTACAATCTCAAATTATTTGAAAATACAAAATGTTTTCCTACAATGCGTGATGAATATTTATCGTTAAACGATCATAAATTAATGTTAAATACGTCAGAAAGTCAGGTATAGAGCTTCACACGATCAAACTTTGAATATCAATAGTATAAGCTATAAATAAATGTGTAATTGTCAGAATTCTTCCCACATTTCCAATTTCGGAGGCAAGTTCAAGTATATTGGTGCTGGCATGCATTAGTTGGCACCGATGACAGATGTTACGCCACGCATTCCGACAAATGCATCTAACGGCCCGTGCTCAATACCAATAATTCTAGAGGAATTAACTATGTGCAGGTGCAATACCTCGCTAATGCTTCCAGAGGTATTTGCCAAAAGTTAGCGCCTCAGTCTATGTTTGGACGGACTTTGAGTCATCTGCAATAAATCAAAGTTGTTGATTTGGTGCAGTTTCCGGTAGCTACAAGAGTGGCAGTTGCTATTTCAATTCATTCACGGTTTGTTTATACATTGTAAGTACTTTGGTTTATCTATCAATCCCTGAGGAAATAATATTTTTCAACTAGCTAATTCAATAACTTCAGTCTATTATTATAAATTTAAATTTATGTTATTTTTCGTTGTATTGTAGGTACCTTATAATAATTATAAATCGTTTTAATCCCAACGCAATATTTAACTCAGACGTATTACGAGTAGAATTACAAGTACAATAATCGTTTATCTATTATATACGCTTGGAATTTACACTTTTACAGTCATCTCTATTGATCGTAATTAATAGTCAATCGTTTATAAATTAGTATTATTATGTAGCAAATCTTTATGAATATTGTTTGCCAAAAATACTAGTACCTACTAATTCTTTTATACAAAATCTACCAGATGCGTTACGTGGTTAATTTTAGCAGTTGATTCGATTATAGTGTCGTCTTGTTTGGCTTGTCTTATCTTATGTTCGTTATGTTCAGCATTAGAAAATATTTTGCCAAATAGTATTTTGTTACATTATCTAGTTTTAGAATATAATGTCGTTACTTACCATCTAGTGACTAATAATTCATTATCTTAGATGATAACGTAGCAATACTTACATTTTACCTAAATAAACCTTAGTAATTTTAATCCCGCTCAGTTTTGACTGTGAACGAAAAAAAAAACACGTACGAAAAAATACGAAACAAAAATTGTGAGCAGAAACAGTTTTACTGAACACAAGAACTTAGATTTTAAAAAGTGATAGTGGTACAGAAACACAAAAATATACGTAGATTGTATAAAGTGATAGTGATAAAGAAACATACAAATTAAATTGTAAAAAGTGATAGTGATACAATAACACACAAAATGGACACTGAACAATACCACGACACAGACATCATGTCTGCCGAAGCAATAGGTCAGTGTTTATCGTTATAAACCATGTAAGATGAACAATGATTAGGACTCAATACATTCATTCAGCTTTGTAAAGTAGGTAACTAATTTGAATATCAACGACGATTGCCATAAAGGGTTCAATCATTCATCATTCGCTTGCCCTTATCCCATTTATTTGGGGTCGGCGCAGCACGTTTTCTTCTTCCATTCATCCCTGACAGCCGTCAGTTCAACACTCAGTTAATCATGATAATGTTGAATTTTATAGAGGGAAGAATGCCCTTGACCTTCAAAGGCTTATCAAGGAACCATTACTTCTATTCCGTAAAAAAATTTAATTGGAAATCGACTTTGAAATAAGATAAGAAGAAATAAATGCCCAGCTAATTGTGAAAAATAATAATTACCTTTGGTATAATAAATTATTATGATTATGATTTTTGGACTATTAACTATTAATTTCATGCCTCAAGAAGCTGATAGTCATTGTTTCATATGGACATGTAGATACAGTTAACTAGTAGCCATTTGTATAAAATTCAATTCATAATTTAATCATTGTTCATTTTACCAAAATGAAAAAATTGGCTGCAAATCTACGCTTTAGATGGTCATGTATTAAAACTTTTAAAATTATTTTAGATTTAGGTCCGATACTACTTAAACGCTGACCGTTCTCTACAGGCACTTTCTTTGACTTGAATTTCTGCACAACCTATTTCAAATGCTTTGCTAACTTGCATACACTTTACAGCACTTCTTTTACAACGCTTGATAGATTTGAGGTTACCAATAGTCTTTGCTTATCCAAATCTACACTTCCAAACCGTTTACGCTTTACATAATCCTTTGTGTTTCCCTTTACTATGTCTTATTTTTGTTGTGTTGTGATTTATTTCATTCTCATTTATTCTACATTAGCATTTCATTATTTCACATTCTTCTTACTTTAGCCTCCACCACCGTCCTGCTTTTTTATTTTCGTATTTCTTTATTATTTTTTATTTCTTCACTAGTTCTAATCAATCATCTCATCTTAACTAATTTTATTTGCACTTCCTTCTTGTTTATATAATTATAGTTATTATAACAATTTATTTGTATTTTTTATCCATTAAATTATTATGTATCCTTTACACCCTAACCTCCTATTACCACATGTGCTAACACCTAAGTAACAATGGGGGTGGTGGTACACAGAGTTCGGCGAGTGGGTGAGCCGCGTGGCGGTGCCGGCGGCGGTGCGCGCGCGCAGGCGGCTCAGCGAGAGGATCGCGAGGGCGCACACATTGAAACTCATCATGGAGGTGAGCCTTTTGAAGTATTTTATTGTTTAAACTAATGAAAATAGTTACTGCAGGGAATCGTTTAAATCGCGTTTTTTTTTCGCGTTCTATTGATTTGCTCTAGATGATAACGGCCTAGCCATAAGAAATGAATTGGTTTCTCGGTTGACCAGACTATAAACGCTTATTTTTTTAATTATCTGCTATAAACGATTATGTTCTTTGGTGCGCAGATTGCGTTGCAACCAGGTTGCATCCTTTCCTTCTGGAACTTACAAAAGTCGAGATCATCTCTATAATCCCCTGTGGGGATCAAACAATACGACCTTCGGATCGAAATCCACTAAACCTCAGAGACAGTTAATAGCGTCTATTATTTTGAAGTTATAGACGTGGTGTGGTGTCGTTAAACTCGTACAATAGCCGGCACCAAAAACAATAGAATTCAGCCAGAACCCGTAAAATTATTTACACCTGAAATAATTATTATTCTACTCACAGAATTTTAATATGCAATTTCATCACGGTTAGTTTTATAACCCTAAATTTATTAACATCATTATGTTTAAAAAAGTCAGTGTTCTTTTTTACTGTTAGCTCCGCTCCGTTACAATCTCTCTTGATTGTTTTCAACACGATTATCTTCTTTTGCATCCATGCCAGCTCTCTCTCCTCCCAGGCATGCCGTAAAAACCAGCTAAAGGATTCCAGGGTTTCAGTACCTATATTGTAATTTAGGCGATGGGCTGACAACCTACCACTACTGCAATATGCAGATTTATCTTAAACAACCCTCAAAACTTGTCAGACGTGGCGGAACGACCATAGTTTGGGTCGTTGACGCTCTGCCTACCCCATTAGGGATACAGACGTGATATTATTATGCATGCATCTTTTTTTGCTCCTCAAAAATTGACGACCGTAGCAAAAGGCTAGCCATTTACGCTCTGTTTATACGTTATAATGGAAATCGGTGTGATTTTGTCTTTTTATTCTAGTAATGTTTTTAAAAGTGGTGCTCTTTATCTTATAAGATTTATTTTCAATTATCAATAACCTTGGTCTCGTTACAAGTATTTTTCTCAATAAATCATTATTACCGTAATTTTTGCGTTTCAATCTCCGTCCATGGTACGAGAATGAAATGAAAGCGACTGTTTATCTACAATGGACAAAATTAGACTTTTGTTGCGATCCATATAGGATGTTTATGTTTAGGGCAGCCAAAAATGGGCAGAGAGATCGAAATGCAGAACTGTACCCACTGTTCTGACTTTATGAACTGTTGCCAAATGCCTAGAGATCAACGTATTATAATGAACAAGATTATCCTTATTGTCTGATTTGTAGTAGTTTTTATTTGAATTACTAGTAGCAACTTTTTCGATTGGCAAAAGATCACAACAAAACTATTTTAAGATAATTATCCCATGCCACCTCTTTTTGCTCTCCAAACTAGCGCCATCTCTTGAAAATGCTGAGAACTACAGTACTACGTTAATTACGTATTTCAGGCATCGCATCTGGCGTTGGTAATTTTAGATTCGAACCGAACCAGACTCTTTAAAAGTTTTTGTAGATCACAAGAGATGGCGTTGTCGACGCTGTCGTGCAGATTCATCAGAATAGAAATTTGGACATCTTCAATAAAATTCTTCGTTTACTATTTGTTTAAAAGTACCTAAGCCCTATTCCTGTTAAACATTTATAGTGTAGCTATGCGCCATCAAAGATATAATTTGTCGTTATCATAATCCAATCAATGAAGCGATTTAAGATAAGTTCAATTCTGGTGTTTTGTAGATAAATGATGATTTTGTCGTCTTTCCTAATTTATAAATTAATACAAAGCAGTAATGTGATGATCACCATCTAAAACCAATATATTTTCAGCATCCAAGTTCGTTTTTCTTTTAAAGTTAGGCGAATTGATTTCCTCCCGCAGGTCTATTTATGCCCGTCTATTTCTGAGTGTATAATTATATCTAGTGCGGACGGATGCTGCTTGACAAGCTTAAGTAAGTGGGTCTGGTGCAACAAAAATATTTATATACTTGTCGTTTGTTCAGAATTAGATTTAGTCTTTGCAAATCATCTCAAGTGTTGCGTCAAGTCACTTTTTGGTTTATTACAGAATTTTTGTCTATCAATACATTTACCGTAAGAAAAAGACTTGATACCTACACCATACTCCTTAAAAAATTTAATACCATAATCTTCAGTTTCTTCCGTCACTTTTTAATAATCTTTGCATTCAGGTATAAAGGTAGCATACCACACTGAAAAGACATACCTACTGCGGTAATTCTTGCAGTCTAGTTGCGACCCTTTCCCTTGCACAAAAACTATTCCCTATTGTTGTATTGTAATATTAGTGTGACTTTATTCAGTAAATGTAAACTACTTAAAAATAAGTATATACTCGGAAATAAAATACTATGATACAGCTATATCTTTTGCACATAAACATGGCCATTTAATTCTTGTTACAACTATCTGTGGTATTTCTTGGCTAACATTTTCTCTCATACGGCATTCCACCTCGATTAGGTGGGTGGGAATTGCTATTATGCTACTCCACTCAGTTTTATTTTCAGCTATCGCATTCCTGAGGCCACCAATAAATAAACGCCGAAGGGACGCCCAGACTGTTTATAGGTGTAACAAATAGTTGTCTCAGTTTAGACCTGCCTTGCCTAATAGAAATTGCTCTAACTTTGTAAAAATACTGTCAAAAAAACAATAAAATCATCTTTACCTTTTTGGCGATGTGCTTTAACTATTCACTAAATTTTTTTAGACAAGGTAAAATCGTTCAAATGTTTAGTTATAGTTAAGCAAAATTGGCCTGTCATCTGCTATCTAACTAAGATTTAAAGTTGTGATTTTATATGTATGCATTTCATGTTGCATAAAATGTGAGTATTTAACAATACTAATGATTGTTTCCATTTATTATTTTTATGAAACCGAGAAATTTCTTTGTCTCCAAAAAATTCGCTAACTTTCTCCCACAGAGCTTGTCAATCATCTTTTTCACCTTCCGCTACCTATTTACTGACAACAAATATTTCCATATCTCCCACTGAGTTGGAAGTATCTTTATCTAAGTTCTATCTCTCTGAGCTTTTACGCTTTTAGTTACTCCTTGTAACTCAAAAGTCAAAGGTAGAAAAGTAAAGTTTTTTTGTTAGTTAAGTTGGTTTGCCCTTGTAGTTTTTATTTAAATTATCCTTTGAAATTTCTTCAAATTTTTTTTGGTGAAGTAACCATCCTTATTATTACGGTTAATCTCCTGTATAAAGTTTAGTACATTATATACAATTTCGATCGCCCCATTCTAATTTCCATGCAGTTTTTGACGTCAAATGAAAATATGCAAACCTATATTATTTATTTTCACATCAATATTTATTTTCGATCTGTATCTGGTGAATTACCTTGTCCTAGTTTCATGTTGATGATCTCCATACTCCCGATGATCCATCATTATTTTATCAGCATCATTAACATCGTACATCAACAAAATAAAAATACAAGCTTCACTCTTTCACTTTAGTCCGTTTTCTGGGAATTGGGTGTATTATTACAACTGTTCCCGCCCCGGCCCTGAACCAGTTAGCTAATAATACGAGGTCTGGAAAACACGACTACGTCAGTCATTTTAGAATTAACATTCGCAGCAATAATGTTATAAGGTCTCTGCAGACATACTTCAATTTGCTTAATTTAAGTTTAAGATGGCTTGTTGAAAGCAGGATTTTCATATTAATGCTCTTGACTCAAGTAAATTTTAAGGGTGACAGAATTTACCATGAAACAAGCTCAACCAGTAGAAGCCTGTCCATGTCTACTCTCACTTACAAATTAGTAATGTAAACTCGTAGATATAGATGCCTCTACACAATATGCTTAGGAAAAGGTTCACTTTGACCGCATGCAAATCGCTAACTGCAAGTGAAATGTTCTGGGAGGATTTTAAACTGTTCTAGTAGTTGTGATGCAGTTGCAGTGCAGTTTGTCTATATAGCCCATTAGAGCAGTTAACTGTAACAGTTATTAAACTAGAATTAGTAACTACGTAGGACGAAATATGCAGTTTCAGAGGAGTTGACAATGTTGCTAAAGTTCTTGCGTAAGTTGTAAATCATTGTTATTTGCGTCAAATGAGTTTAAGCAATATTGTGTTAGGTAAGCGTTCATTTCTAGACCAGTCGTATAATTATTACTGAAAAGTAATCTTAGATCAACTTGAGACTGCTCTAGACTTTGATTCTCACAGTCAACGATACAGTTTATCGGAGGTATAGTTGTGTTTTTCATCATCGCTATTAAAATGTTTTACTGTTATCAAAATTTTACGTGTATTATCAATGTTGTCGTGATAGAATGAAGATGTTTTTGTTGTTCGTTTAGCAAAGTTAAAATGGTCTGTTGTTTAACCTTCCTCATGAACAATGAAGAAGGTAATTTTTGTGATATATTTATCATCCAATAGAAATATAAACCAATATTTTGACAATCTCTACACAGTAGCCCCGGCGACTGTCTGTCTGCCGTCTTTCTCACTGGAGTCTGATTGCTCAACCGTTGGCTAGAGAATATCGTATTTGTCCTTGGTCCGTAGTTGACAACTGACAGTGGATGAAACAGTTTGGGACCCGTTCAGCTTTCTTCACTTGCGAAAGGGGTTAGTAAACAAGTTGACAGATTTTATAATATATCTGTTGTTAGTCAATCCTGAAATTCGAATGTTTGGTGTATTTTGAAGGGCATTTAAGACCGCATTATTAGACTACCGCCTAACTTTCGATATCAAATCGTCGGGTTACTCTACTTTACTTACAAGGTTTTAAATCAAGAATAGACGCAAATCAAACTTTTGATGCTATTGCTATTTCAAGAGTGTCTGTGATCTGTAACTGTTATATTCATAGTACTTTACATTATGTGGTGAAATCTTAATCACTGACCTATTTATCGAATGAAAGCGCTAAAATACGTGTGATTTATATTATCTACTATGCTCTCATGCATCTTTCAGTTTCTGACCATGAACATGATGTTCAAACTACGTGGCGCCAGAGCTCTGATTAAAATTCCTCTTGCATTTCGTAACAATCGTCTCTGTAGTCTTCGCACTGCCGATGCCAAACATTCAAGGGATATCAATTAATCACGCTCGGGTTTGCTCATTGCCCAACAATGACATTGTTAACGTGCACATGAGCTTTGATCATTCATATTCTTTCGGAGATGTTAATGTCTTTTTTGTTTGACGTAAGGTATTCCGAATTCATAAAAAATGTTATTCAATGTACAGCAGAGCATTGTGTCTCTGTACATCACTGTTGTGCATATTATAAAAAAATAACCATCATTTGAACCCTTTGTGAAAGACACCAAAAACATTCAAAATAGTCCCTAACGATAATAGAGCCTTTTCAGACCACGGATGTCATTCGGCTCTAAAATCTATAAAAGTTCTAGTCCTTTTGAAAACAGCAAGTCACTAGCTATCATCAGAAGCCGCAGTGATTTTGAAACGGTTAAGTTTCTGCATTTTTAAATGAAGTTGGAGATTAAGGTGACATAATTTTTTCTTAAAAACTCAACAAATTATATTTTGTTTTCAATATTTTTCACTGTAAAATGTCTCTCTCATATTATTTTGTCAGAAATATTATTAATATTGCGGTCATTTTATAATTTGGTCGCCATATTTCGCTGTCATAATTATAAGCGATCTCTCGTTAAAACCGTTCAGTAAATCCGTAAACAAATTATGAAAAAATGCGGGCACAGTGGGGCTCATATTCTCATATCTTTTTTTGTAATAAAATGCAAAAGTCTGTTATATGTCTTCTCTTTGCAGTTTTACTTGTTTCAAGTCATAACCCCATTGGGGATCGTCAACATCATTCAGTTAAGTCAATTAATAGATTGAGGCTGGGTCAGGTTTGACTACTGTACTGTAGTTAGTACGACATTCGTTTATCGAGTTCATTTTGTGTTACTGTGAAAATATCTATGCCGATAAATCGCATAAGGCTTTGCCAAAGTTTGAATAGTTTTCAGGGTCATTCGAGGTAGGATAGCTAGCAAGATTTACCCTTTATTACATGCACAACAAAAAACATTGTTTGTTTACGCTAGAATAAACCTAAATTAAGCAGCAAATCGTCCCAGTTCTCGGTACATTACCCTTTGTCTCCAAACTGAGTGCTCATTACCACTAATCCCCCATTTATCACGTCCTGCTTCCTCGACCAGTGATGTATGGGCAACCTGAAGGGATAGAAATATGCACACGATTTACTGCCACATAATTAGTTTGGATGTCGCCCAATAAGGGTGAAGTGTGGATCGTTTTCCGCCGTGTGTAGGATATTTGTCAAAGTTCGCTTCTGGTATTTATTGGACAGTCGTTACTGTTAATGTTTGATATTAATTATTATTTTGTTTCATGTTCTACTTCCATGCTGGACTGGGAGCGATAGAAAAACATAGAATGTGCCAGTTGCATCTCCTCCCGGGCATGCTGTAAAAATCAGCTAAGGAATTCAAGGGTTTCAGTATATTGTAATTTAGGCGATGGGCTGACAACCTGTCACTACAGCAATATACAGATCTATCTTAAACAACCCTCAAAGCATGTCAGACGTGGCGGAACGACCTTTGTTTGGGTCGTTGACGCTCTGCCTACCCCATAAGGGATAGAGGCGTGATTTATGTATGTATGTATGTATTATTTTGTTTAAGGATTAGAAATTGTAAAAATATTTTTAGAAATGGCTAATTATTCGCACATAGTTTTATCATTGTTTTACCTATCCTATATCACAGTATAATATATGAGTCAGAACATCAGACTATTGAATTATACTGTGCCTATATACAGCCATTTTGATAACTACACGATGATAGCGAGTTTTACTATGTAATAGTAAATACAAAAACGCATTAGGTCTACCCCTAAGCATCATAAATTAAATAGATTATTTTCGTCCACCTCAATGGCAGATTAATATTTATAGGTAAATCGACATTAGCAGAGATAATTCGAAAAGATGAATTATGTAAAGTTTTCCTCATAAATTCAAAAAGTTATATTTGTATAGTTTTCTTATTTTTTTCCTCAACCAAATGAAGAAGGCTTGGCTCCCGCGACGTCCAGTTGGGATGGCAGCCAACTAAACCGACCCAGAGCACGCAACCAAGCATGAAAAATAAACTATTTATAGATTCTGAACCTGAACTCTGTTAACCGTTGGAACTGTAGTTGCAAGGTGATATTTCCGCGAAAATGACGTAAAACTTCACTTTGACGCCAATGTCTTCAAAGACAACTGGATTTGCAAAAATAATGGAAGGTTAAACTTTTATTAATAGATTTTTGATTAAAAAGAGTTTTACTCATAAATATTTTATCATTGAAATATGACGTGTTTGATAAACGCTCGCAATGATGAAACATCATGAGAAATACCGTTGACTGACGACTTGATATATGAGGTTTATTTTAATAATATTTTTTGTGTGACATTGCAAGTATATCATAGAAAGTGAATCATAGAGTGTTGAAGGATGACTCTACCTATTCTGGGTCTCTAATGAAATTTAATAATTGAATTCAATATTTTACTCAACACTCAACGATCTAAAAAATTCTAACATTTGCATTGAGATGTTGATGTTATGAAGAAAACACTTCAGACTCTCAATACCCCTGGCGATACCACTGGTGGGATCGTGGGTTTTTGAAAAATAAAAGATACCACTGGAATTGACATTTTGATGTACAATATAGGTAATATCACGATAAAATAGATTGCTTTGATCCAAAATGAAAGGTAAACAAATCATTTATTTCGAAATATTACGTGCGGCGTTTTGTTCTTACAAAGTACTTCAAATTACTCAAATTTACTGTGGCGCAAATTTGTTAAAACTGCACGTATTTCACTCGTAGCTAACCGTTTCCTTACACCACAGCACAAATCGTTCAGCAAACAATAGTTTCAGTCTGTCGTCAGGTTAATAATACGACACAAAATCCGACATTCGTCTACTAATACTCCTACAAGCGCCAACCAAAACCAATGTCATTTTATGCAAAATTCATTGTTTCTCGTTCGCGATGATGTCAAAACCTTGATGTAAGGAAACTGGCAATGTATGTTGAGAAACAGTCGGTACCTTCACCTTCTGGTTTGCCATTTGGACTAAAACTTCAAGTTCTTTGGCTCATGAACGATCTTTAAAATTGTTAGTGACTTTTATTACGCACTTGTTACAGAATATTTTATCTAACAGATGAAGAGTGAACATTTTATTATTTTCTACGTATCTACTATCAAATCGTGATCATAATATATTGTTGGGACGTTTGTCTAAAAGTAATAACAAACATATCTGTTTGACTGCGCAGGAAAATAATATTAAGCAATTTCGCAAACATTTATATTACGGTTAAAACCACGGTTTCCATAACTTGCTCTTCACTAATGAAGAATACAAAACTTTGTAGGTTGAAAGATTAAATCTATACGTTTATTTGCCACTTGTTTAGCATTCAAGTATTCGGCCCGTGCACTCATTCTTATTTTAAAGCATTAAAACTGCAATAACTCTTTCGCAAACATTTTTTTTAGACAAGTGCGCAAACAAAAGCTAAAGAATCATTGCCTACGCTCCAACACACTGGATTACTTTCTTTCCAAGAAACCTTTAAATAGGTGCACTAGATTTGCGTCTGTCTGTCTGTCCGCAAATTGGGACTTGACTGCCATCCCACGTGATGTATAAACTTACACATTACACATAGTCTTTTGTTCAGTTTAAGAGCTCCCAAAGAGACATTTGTTTTGTTCTCTTTAAAGCTACTTTACAAGCTTTCTGTCCGTCATTTTGTCCCCAATTTTATGAATTTATCCTTAGAAATCTCGCCAAGTCGAGCAAACAGACACTGCCAAACCATCTTTATCTCGAACCACTCCAGAGCACTTTTGGTCCGCTGATTCTCACAAATTTTTATGGCCTGAAGAAGGGAGTATTTTAGTAATAAAATAGACAATAGAATATTTTTGGTTGGATAAGATTATATACTACTTTCTACCTCATTACAAAATCCCGGAGACCTGTTGCTCCGTTTAGATTTTAAAAGAAGGATAAACAAACACACTTACGCATTTTTCCCTCTTAAAAAAGTTTTCTCGCCAGATTCTAATTGACAGCAGCTGTCATTCGACAAATTTTCCCGCTCCAGTTTTGGGTGTTTTTCCGTAAACAGTTTGCTTTCTGGCCCACAAAAAGTTATTTATCGTCACCGCACTCACAATATTTTATGGCCAGTAAAAATTAAAAAAATGTTATGATCTAATGATTTTTTCCTTGAACTCATCTGGGAAACCGTAGTAAACTTCATGAGAATTGTTTTACATAGTATTTTCCTTGTCGTCTAAAGATTTCTTAGTAAAAGTGATAAAGCTTTTTTATTTCGTTTCGGAGTAGTTATTTTCTTCTACCATGGTTTCGGAAATAAGACTTTGGTAACCTACCTATTCAAATGTTTTAAAGACTTGAAAACTCTAAAAGTATTTATTTACTACAAAAAATTACTCTTTTGAGTAATTAAGTAATACCGGAACGGAACACACGATCAAAAATGAAATTCCATCGTTCCATACGTCGGTATATACATAGGTACTGATCTCTTTTCGTAGCAATTTTTATTTCATTTAGAGTACTTCCATGGCCGTGACCGTCGTATTTTTGCTATTACCTTGGTGTCATGTCTCATGTCAACTCTTGCAAAATATTATGAATTAGAACGACGACGCGCAGTTTTCTTAGGCTCGTATTTATAATAGAGAGCAATATTAAGTATGGATTTGACAGGTCGTTTTGTACTGAAATGACATTTCTGATACGAACTCAAACTCGCTGTCACTCTTGAGAGCTGATTATAAATACGGGCCTTAGAATATGAATTTATCTTATTTTTTTACACTCCAGTTTGTAATTATCCTAGGAATCTAATATAGAGAATGACATCCAATATTTTGATTAACAGTAACAGTAGCAAAAATCAATTAGAGTCCATAAATTCGTGGCAGAAACCAATGACTTATCACCATAATATTTTTTATATGTATTGTAGGTTAACCTAAAGACAAACCTGCAAACTACTGATAATTAATTTAAAAAATTTGAAGTTTCCAGTTGTGTCCTCACCTGTATGATCTTGGTCTATAAATGTGTCTTCCGGGCGGCGCGTGCGCAGGTGTTCCCGCTGTTTCTGTGGTTTGTAATGGGCGGACGTTTCCGCTGAACAGATAAATTCGAACACGTCTCGAAGATGTCTGGAAGAACTTATTCAAAGTCTTAAGCCAGATTCATCTCGTTTTTTTGTATTTTGAAAAGAATATCGATGATCTAACAGCCTAGATCGTTTTTTTTCCCCCTTTACATAAAGGGTTCTAATTCCACAACGACACCGTCCCGTGATATTATCGCTCATGGATATTCTCAGTAAATTTTTCACCATGTTTTGACGCCTTACACAAAATGCAGTTTCCGGGGAATATGCTTGCTTGCACAGAAGTTAATGGTCTTCACGAAGTCTTCATCATTCGCTGACAAGTTGACGTTTCCGGTTACCGGTTGAATGGATGACTGCTAAACTCTCAGGTTAAACTGTTTTTGACGATGATAGAAATAGGTGGACAATGCATTTGATTTGTCTATTTCCATTATAAAAAAAAAAAAACTTGAAGTTATTTATAATACTTATAACAATAATAAGAACAAGGTGGATAACAGTAATCGAGTGATTTATGTATTCAAACAAAATACCAATTTAATGTTCACACATTCACGTTGTAGCTTCCATTTGTAGTCCTGTCTTCACAATCAGCCATAACTTCAATCAGTGCAACACAAGACTGGCTAATTTATCCCTCCTGCCCCGACCTCACACGTCGTCAAGCGCACTAAGGCGCACAGTGATCAAAGCATGCGCACGCGCATATGCGCCTTGCAACTTGCGCGCGATCAATCCGTCTTCACGCGATTGAAGTTTTCGGAAAGCGCCATATTGTTATAAAGTTACAAGACCTCAATATGTGGGAGTAAAGAAATAAGAGTTAATGGGGTTGCGCTTGACATGTCCGTGTTTGGGATGTTTCTGTTTATAAAGTTTATTCAGAGAGATGTTTACAACAGTTGCATACATAAAGTCACGCCTTTATCCTTTACGCGGTAGGCAGAGCGTAAAACGCCTAGTAAAAGGCGTTTTTGTCACATCCGACATTTCACAGCAATTTTAGATTGATCTGTATCGCCCATGGAGACAGGTTGCCAGCCCATCGCATAAATTACAATACACTGTAACCCTCGAATCCTTTTTCTGACTTCTACAGCATCCACGTCTTATAAGAAGATAAGCATGACCTTACCTACAGTTTCGGATTCCCGAAATCTTGATTTCGAAATATATACATCTGAGCACATAATAGTACGTAACGGTAATATATAAGTAAGGAAAATGAATGGTTCTTACACTTTCAAACTTATTGCGATTAACACTTTATTTTTTTTTCCAAAAATCGATGTGAGATCGACACTGAAAATCAACAGGGATACGTGGTTTTAAACACTTGATAACTTTACATTACACACAGGCAGATCTATAGGTACTATCGAACTGAAAATAGGGAATTAGATCTCGCATCACATAAATTAATGATAAATTAAACCTAGAATCAAAGACTCTACGCAAAACTGTCAAGGATTGCGATATTTATGAGGTGATAATGCTGGTACAAAGTTCTACGTTTCTTTGTGAAAAAATACTTACCATAATTTATGAGCACACAGTAAATTTAATTTCCTCAGTACTATTCCGACTTTGAACTTGATTCTTTTGACCTTAGTTACAGTTCTTTCAAGTGACTGTTATTTAGTTTGAGCTTATGACTATTTTCAAACCGAAATAACAGTAAGTAAAAATTCAGACAGTATTTTCCGGAAGCCCGTGTCTTGTATGGTTATAAAGTTTCGTTACTAAATCATAAATTCCAAAATTATTTACACGTTAAAAATATACAATATTTTGTTTACAGAAACAAAAAACATATTTAAAAACCACAGATTTTCCTTCAAACTACAGGAGGGCAAACATTTCTTCTCTTTCTGATAATTCGATTCGCTGTAGTTAGACGCATCAAACTCTAAATTATAGAACACTGATATCTTTGGTTTCTAATATTGGTTGCTATGCTAAAGCATGTACTTTCAGCAAAAACTGTGCAAAAACTAATATTTTGCAAAGTCAGAGCTGTTGAGTCGGTTGGATCACAAAGACGAAAAACAAAAATAGCATAGATTTCTCGGTAAGCTGTGGCCATGAGTCTACTTGTAAAGAGACTGAATTTAAAATAATGTAAATGTTACAAAACTGCTCTAAAAATACCTGCACCAAGAAGTAGAGAGTTTTCCTGAAGTAATTTTCATAAAATAGAGACATTTACATGGTGTAAGGAAATCGGTCTATAAGTAGTGTTAACATTAACTTGTAACAAAGAATTATTTTTTTGTTATAAGCTTTGATTATTTTAGTTGTATAAAAAATTATGACTGTTAATATTTGCAGTACACTAAGATTTTGGATCGAATTTCCTGTTTTATAAAACAAATTTTAAATACAGATTTTTGGTATTCCTTGAAATTTTGTATTCATCTTTTTACAATATTTTTCTCGTCAGCACCCTTTGTATTCCACTAAGGACAAAGATATCCATTGTACTTATTATGATTCTCCCACGCTTTCGTGATGATACAGCGTCGCGATGTCAACAGGTCATTCACGCCTCTGGACGCTCGGAGGCCTTTCCTGGAAAATTAAGTTTATTGCACCCACTGTTAGAAACATACCTACATGAAAAAAAAAATGACCAGGCAGGTACCTATACGATGTTCTGGTAAATATGACAATATGTTGTTGAAAACAAATTATTACGAGCACCTCTTGCGTAAAGTGTTACAGACAGAACTTACGTAGGACGAAAATTGAATATTGGAGCGGCTGTAATGTTCGGATTAAAGGATTTCAGGTTGACTGCAATAAAACTGACCCAGCACTATAAATTGTGCTGTTTTTTTGTTTTGAACTAAAACTGTGTCATATAGTTTAGCATAAAGAATAAATTCATCTTTCTTTTGTTTATAAATAACTCGTATCCGGAACAAGCAGGCGGTGTGTCTGCCTCCGCGAAGGTGCGAAACCGCGCGGTACGCTCGTCCAACGGATGCCGCAGTCGCTCCAAAACTCCCGCACAGAGCACACGCACCACTCGCGCCGCGATACCTCTCGACAAACATCGTAACCACTAACAGTTTAAACTCATCTCACTCCTGGGAAGTTTGTAAACAAATATGAAGTTGTGATACGACAATACAATGTCGTTCTGCAGAATCACAGGCCGCAGCAGGGGGCTGCCAAAGCCCAACTACTTCCCGCTCCTCGCTCCGATCTCACCGGCAGATGCGAAGCGATGCTGCAGGATCACAGGCAAATCCTACGGTTTGCCGACACACCACTACATTCCAGTACTTCTCACCTCCAGATCGTCCAAATCGAAATGCAAAATTACTAACGTGTCCGGGGAACTAGGCCCGCACCATTATGCACCAGAAATTCACTATGGAAACAGAAAACACGACATGCTACCGGAATATCGATACATTATACCAGTTTTGGATGGATCGACGGAGGCTCAAAAAGTTTTTATGGAAATGCTTTTGACGAAACAAGTTACCACAAACGAGGATAAACGCTATGTGTACACAGTTCAAGAAAGGAGATGCAGTTTAGTTTTTTCCGCTCAAATGGAAATGGCTGTACGTGATGGAGACGTTCGGGATGTTATGCTTGCTAAGGACTCGGATACAGTGCTGATTAGGATGAAACAAGGACGAAATGTTTCCATGGACTTTAAGGACTTTACTGAAGATATTGAATTATTCGAGGGCGAAGGACCAAGTGCTGAGGTTTTAAAACAAAGAGAAATAGAAGAACTTGAAGAAAGAAAGATTAAAAGAAAACGTGCAGCAGGCTTATCTTCAATGAAAAAAATTTTCGAAACAAAAGAAAAGTTAGCTGAAGTTGAAGAATTGGAAGAAGAAAAAGTTCGTTTATGTAGAAAAGCTAAGAAAGCAAAATTGGAAGGTCATGAAAAAGGTGATGTCAAAACTTACAGTGCTACACATTTTGATGTGAATCATATGAAGTCAAAATCTAGTATAATTATGTGCAGTGGTGAATGGAAGGATCAAATGCATCCTTTAATTGAATGTTGGGACCCGGAAAGTTTTGAAAAAGATATGGTTGATGACCATATTGTTCCTAAAGCTACAAAATTGCCGACACCAGTAAAACTTACTCCATATCATTGCGAAGCGGAAATTTATGAAGTAGATAAAAATATTTGTGATGTGGCAATATCCTTAGAAAATGTACCGTGTGTTAATCCTTTGAAACCAGTAAAAGCACGCCCCTCTGAAGCAGTACTAAATGCTGTAAAGGAACTTCCAGAAGAACGTTTATCTGAGACAGCAGATGTGACAGAAAAATTATGTATTGAGAATAAAATTGGCATGCTGCCCAACTTAGAAAACCTATCCGAAGTCGTCAAAAATATCAACAAAGGCAAAAGATCTAAGGTAGCCAAAGTAACCGGACTGACGGTCGATATAAATAAAGCTAAGAAGTTTATTCCCGGGCAACACATCAATACGCCGCAAGGACCAGTTTTTGTTCCTGGCCAAACAGTGGAAACGCCTTCGGGACCAGTGTTTGTAGCTGGCCTTAGTGTGAATACTCCTAACGGGCCAGGACTAATACCAGGTCACATTGTAGCGAATGAAAATACAAATGAACCTTTTTTCCTTGCCGGACAAGTTCTACAAACAAGTAACGGTGAAGAATTTGTGTGTGGACAAACGATCAAAAACAAAGATGACTCACACCGCTTTCTTGAAGGTCAAACAGTACTATCCGAAGAAGGGTTAAAGTTTATTCCTGGAAAAATCATTAATAATGGACCAGAAGAAGTTTTCGTACCCGGTCAAGCAATAATGACACCCGAAGGAGTACATTTCGTTCCCGGCCAGACCCTCACAGACAGTAATGGAATTATTTTTACTCCTGGACAAAATGCCAAAATCAACAATGAATGGCAGTTTGTACCAGGCCAAGTGGTTCATCAAGAAAACGAAGTACATTTTGTACCAGGTGCTACTATTGCGACGCCAAATGGTCTCAAATTTGTACCAGGTCAAACAGTGACAGTGAATGGAGAAACTTGTTTCGTGCCGGGTGTGACAAGAACAACAAGCGGTAAAAATCTTGAATTTATTCCTGGGACTACTGTTGATACTGTTGATGGACCAAAGTTCATTGAAGGTCAAGTTGTACACACGGAGTTTGGAGAAAAATTTGTTCCTGGAAAAACTATCGTCAATACCAATGGATCCGTTGAATTCTCCATTGCAAAGACTGTAGAAGATATCACTTTCTCAGACAGTGCCCCAGTGGGTTTACCAATTGACATTAAAACCTGCTCCGTATCTGAAGAAGCTTTATATGTTTATGGTCACATGGTTCAAACAGAAAATGGTATTGAGTTTTACCCCGGACCCAGAGTGCCAAAAGTTGAAGCTAAAGTTGTCCCTGGAAGACTTATAAAGAACGAAGCCAATGAATCTCGTTTTGTACCAGGAATGATGGTAGAAGGAATTTTCGTGCCAGGCCAGATAGTTTTCACAGAAAACGGTGAACAGTTTGTGCCAGGTCAAGTTGTAGATACTGCAGAAGGACCTAAATTCGTACCAGGGCAAGTCGTTAATACGAAAAGTGGACCAAAATTTGTCCCTGGTCAGACTATTCACACGATAGATGGACCTCGTTTTGTACCTGGACAAATTATTGAAACAAAAGCAGGACCTACATTTATTCCTGGTCAAATTATATACACTGAAGAAGGTGGCTCTAGGTTTGTCCCTGGTCAAGTAGTTGATACTGAAGAAGGCCCTAGATTTGTACCTGGAAGAGTCATAGAAACTGACGATAATGGAGTCACCTTTGTTCCCGGTCAAATTGTACAAACTCCCGAAGGTCTAAAGTTTGTCGCACCTGATCTTACTGAAGGCGAAGAAGGACTTGAATTTTCTGTTCAAAGTTTTGTTGTTACACCTGAAGAACTCAAACTTCTAAAAGTAAAAACAAATCCAAATGATACAACATCGACCAAAGGTGAACTAACCATTGATACAAATATGCTAAAACAATTATCAGCTGCTGGGATGTCCATTGGTAGACAAGTACCAACAGAAGTACCTGCAGTGAACATTATATTGAATGAAACTAGAAATGCGGAGGCTTTAAAAGCATTTGTAACTGATTTTGGTCTTAAAGATGACGTAGCAAATCAACTAATGCAAGTAATCACGTCAATCATAGAAATGAGTGCACATTTAAAATCAGAAATACATGAAAATCACAGTGATGGCACCAAAAGTGAAGGATCAACCATAGAAATGAAAAAATCTAGATCTTGTAAAAAGCGCTTTGAATTTGAGGAACATTCTGGAGATAATGAACAAACAGCTCATCAAGAACATGTCAAAAATTCCATAGCTGCAGCTGTACTGGCTGCTTTAGTTACAGCTGAGCAATTTGAAGAAGTGAATAACAATAATAGTAAAGAAAAATATCAGTTTCTTCTTAAATCTATTGACACTATATTGGGAAGAGCAATCGATGAAGATTTCGTCAAAGCCATGTATGAAATATTGCAAAAAGAAGATGAAAAAGAAATCCTCTGTGAAGAAATACTTGAAAACTCCTCACAACCTAAATTAGAATTAATAAAAATTGCTGTTAACAGCTGTTTACATAAACATTCCTTATCCGAAGAAGACATGATAGAGAAATTTGGCGACTTTTTGAGTATCGATAACGAAATTTTGGGACCAGCCTTTAAAAATATTGCAAAGCAAGATTCTAAGTTACTTCATCAAGTTTTGGGAAATATTTCTGACGCTATCTCGTTTATCAAAACTGATCATGAAGCAACAGAAACACTGCAAAAAGCAATTGTATCAGCAGTACAAGAATCAAGTGCCAAAGAACTAGACGTAATGATACAAAGCGAAAGCAAGGAAGAACTGAAACAGTTGATTGTCCAGTCAATTGGACTAGCCAAGGTCCTTGGCATGAGAGACGTTGCTTCTAACCTCCTTGCAGTAATGAATGATGAAGAGAGTTTATCTAAAATTGCAAATGATGCTACAAGTCTTAACATACTAAAGCGATTAACAGTTATGAGAAAATTAGCTGAACAAGACCCAGACATGACCTCTACACTCAAACAACTAGAATCACACCCTGAGCAAGCTCGTAAGGATCCTCTTTTAAGAAGTCTTGTGCGAGAAAGTGCTGCACTAATGATTGTCCCCGAAGAAGGTCCATTAACAACATCTGCAGAGGTACCGTTAAGTCTTCTCGACCCTGACAATAGTCTCGCTATGGAAGAATTTTTGTTCCAAAGAGGAAGTCATCGTGGTGCTCTATTAATCATAAAGAAAGGGTTACAAGCCGTCGTTCCACGCGAAGCAAGTCGCGCAGTCTTGACCGGTCAAGTAGCCTACACAGTTTTAGACGAAAAAGGCATCAGACGATTTGAACCACTCCATGTATTTTCGGCTCTGAATTTAAGCCAACCAAACAAACATCGATTCAGTATGTACAGTTGTCCTGTTTTGGAAGATGAAGATGAGGATTTACAGTCTTACAATGGTTACTGTAATATCAGTAACAGTCAACTTACTAGAATAAGAGATAAGGAAAGGCGATTCAGTTTGAGGCACAGAATGAGCAGCTTAGACCACACACCAAGTTACAATAGATATTCTTCTCGAGCGTCTACTAGATCTCGATCTAGTTGTAGCCGAAGTCCTCCTAAGGTAATCACAATAATTCTTTACACACAACTCTTTACAATTTAGCTCAATATGATTTGCGCCAACTTCGTTATGATGTGAAATCCGAGAGAATACATAATCTTAGATTTACAATTTTCTTTAAAACTCTTATCAATTGTTCCAGGTAGAGGACGTGGTGGTAGCGTCCACTGACTACACGGCGGCAGCTGATGATGAAGTGTCACTGAAGGCTGGAGACATCGTCGAGGTTCTCGACAGCAAGAGCGCGCACGGATCCAAGTGAGTACTCTACTCGCCCATTTAATACATGCATGAGCTTTGCACAACGATGCCCCCATTGATGTACGTAAATAAACTTATAAATAACCATCATGTGCTTGTGAAACCGGAGCTTTTACTCAGTCCTGTTTAGAAACATCGTAAACTGTAACACTGACAACCACTTGTATTTTAATGCATAAATATATCAAACTGTGGCATGATATTTAAGAAACGCATAAGACAAATGTCAAGAATGCGCTTACCGACTAGATGCGTTCAACATTCCACAAGCGTTGGATTCGGCGCTATTTCCGCCCGGTCGTTGCACCGGCGTTTACGCAACTATGCTAATAAATCCTCACACTATTTTTCATGCCTTGCAACTCATCCCAACATTAACAGTTTCTTCGCTATCAAATTAATCAAAGTGTAAAACTATCATCATCACGAGTCTTATCCCTAAACACGATTAAAACAATACTGCAATCACGAGTGATATTTTGAAGATCATAACAAAACTCACCAGCATTCGATAATCAGTGATCACTAGATGACGTAATGAGTTACAATTGTTTATGCAGGTACAGAACGCGTGTGTATAGATACGAGAACCATTTCTTCCAGCCTAGAGGTCTCTCTTTGGACTATGTATTCAGTGTACCCACCTACAAAATGTACTATTACTGATCATCTCATTAGAGTAGAAGAGGACATCGAGCAAGAAGAAACACATACCATTGTAAATATCCCGCTTGAAGCAAATATACATGTAATTGTTGTATTTATCATTTATCTACGTGTTGTGATCTACATTTATTGTGATAACTATTACATTATTTTAATTATTAGCTATAATAATTGTATCACTGCCAAATATTGGCAAATTATTATCGTCAGATTTGATTATTCATCTATCATATTTTGTGTTAGATTTGCTGTGTATTTCAAATATTACAATTGAGGTTGTATTAGAAGGTACGTAATAAAGGTGATAACAGTTTTGGGCGTTTCTTTTTTAGTTATTTTTGCTATATCTAACAACTATTTTATAAATTATATTATGAATTTTATAAAGACACAAAAGATATTACATAAAACTTCTATGATTAAAAGTTACTCAAAGATACATCAACGTCAATACACATTGTAATTGAGTAACTTTTAATCATAGAAGTTTTATGTAATATCTTTTGTGTCTTTATAAAATTCATAATATTAATTTATAAAATAGTTGTTAGATTATAGCAAAAATAAACAGGGAAGTGAAAATATACATGTAAGAGTTGTAGATTACTTACTTGCAAATTGTGTCTGGCGCGATTCCAACTGAAAGGTCCAGGTAGCATTTATCTCATACACAGCATTTACATGAAGCAAATTAATTTATTTCACTAATAAACGCTGCTTCTGCATTTCAAGAGAATACTTACTGTCATCATGAGTCAGAGAAAGGAGCTAAATCTTTCATATGCCGCAATAAACTTAGAAGAAGACAAGCTATTGTGAGAAATTATGGTATATCTGAAAATAGACACCTACCTTTAAACCTATCAACTTACACCAGACTTACAGCACTGAAACGTAGCAGGATAATCAAACATACAAGACTCTCCTAAAGCGTGTTTCATAAATTTCATGAACTTCAAACGAGAAATATTTTAATTTGTTGATCAAAAACTTAGTATTCTTTCAAAGGCCTTAAGAATATTGGATGAGAATGAGAAAAAGAGTTATTTGATTTGATTCGTAAGTATTATGAGTGGTGTGCTTAAGAAGAATGATTTTGTTCTGAAATAGTAGACCCAGATTAAGTATTACATGAAATGATCAGTTTTATAACTTATTTATAATCAATGAAATTACAATTTTAATTTAATATTTTTGAGGTATATCTTGATTTACTATGAAATGAGTAAAAATCACTATATTTTAAAAATATATACCTCAAATCTGATTTTGATGGATAGGTATGTTTCCAACCCTAGTATTTTAAGATCTCAGCAGGGTATCCTCCCGATATACTCTAGTAAAACAGACACCGAGTTCTCAATGACTGGAATAACACGTTACTAGTGGAGCTCATGTGTCAATGAATCCGTCGAGAGGCGTCTTGAGCTGTAGGTACAGACTAGTGCGAGATGTACGCGAGCTATTCTAGACTCGTTTGATTTGAGCTTATTAAAAAAAAATATAAGTAAGTCCATTATAGGTAGTTGGTATTCTGTTAAGAATATTTTAATCCTAATTTGGGATGCTCATTACCAAAAACAGTGAAACTTTTTACAAGGTTTTAAGAAGATAAAAATAGATACCTTCTAAAAAGCTCACCCAAGACTTTGGTAAGGTTTTCTTATTCACTCGATCGTCAGCTTTTGATTAAAGACAGATCAATAAGTACAAATTAACCAACAAATAAAGATAGATCACAAAGTGCCGGTAGTTTAGTCAGCCATAGAAAAAGAAAACAAAGCCATCTGGACCAATACATGCATCGTCTCAAGTTAACGACAGCTATAAAAAAAAAACTGAAAAGACCAAGTAAATCTGTAGTGATTTCGAACGGTCGAGAATCGCCCTGGAGTTGGAGCTAACCCCATTGGAAAGTGTGCCGCGCTGACGTCACAGCGTGCGCTTTCTGGGACGCGCGCGCGCACGCAAATAGCGCGTCCATGCGCGTGCGCCGGTTCTAAACCAAGGGATATGGGAAACCGGATTTTGGAAGTATGCTGCATTTGGGATGCTAATTTTTTCTCCTGACAGTTTATCTGTTTTTCACTTTGGAAAATAAATACTTAGAGTCCGGGATGTAGGTATGACTGGTAAGTAAATTTCAAGTGAATACCTATATAAAAATATGGATCTCTATAGTAAAGAGAAAGAAAACTGTAGGTATGCGTACAAAAATATCTATTTATAGTTATAAAAAGTAGGTACTTTACTACTGAAAATTTGCATCATAAAGAAAAAAGTAGTTTGGTTGGCAATAGTGTTTCAGTGATTTCGGCTGAAGGACTCGTTTCCACGCCAAGACAAAGGTACTGTTTCCTGCTGTATAAAAAAGGAAAAATTACATACCAGTGGTAGACGAGAGTATTTGTACAATTTATACTCCAAGACTTACATTTACACTTAGAATTTGTAAAAAATATTTCGGCAATAGGTATATCTGAAGATCATTTATTGTTTTTTTCTACTACATACTCAGTTGACTTTCATGTAAACTTTCCTCGAACTCAGTCACGTTGCCCCTCCTACTCAGACCACTTCCCTTCAAGACATTGCATAAGATCATCCTACGACCGACGCACCTCTCGGTATCGTGTTTCCGAGTCTGGTGACCCTGGCATTGAGACTTCACCTGCCATCTGCCTGCCATCTAGCGTGATTGATGGCAACACCAACACTTCACAGGAAAGAGATTATTATGGAAGATGAACACGAGATGAATGAATATACCTATGACTTTTGTGGGAAGTGACCATGTAGCTTTTGGTGCTGTTACACATCATAATGAACTTACGCAGTGGAACTAAGGCTCGTTTTTACAAAGCGATCTCAAGATTGAGAGCAATTAAATATTAAGTATGGATTTGACAGGCCATTATGTACTGAAATGACATTTCTGATACGAACTCAATCTCGCTATCAGTCTCAAGTGCTGATTATAAATACCGGCCTAAGTACCTACTTCATCATTTAAAACTACAATCATGTTGCTATAAGTACCGTAGATAACCGAAATGTCGGCACATTAAAGTTCTGCAACAATGGATATTTGAAAAAGACATAATTTACACAATCAAAAGTTTGGATACTGTGCTCTACTGCTTTTTAGTGTAAATATTCGACTTGTACTTTCTTTCTACCTTAGAGTAATAGTAAGACCTAATAAATACAAGAGCATCCGGTAGAATAACTAGGTACTATAATCTACTAGGTAGGTATTAGCATGTATTAGTCACGAAAAATCGACGTGATGTTTTGTTACACTTAGAAGAGTGTGAGTGACTTCTTATAGATTTATGGATACAGTTGTTTAGAAGGGAAATGGTGAAGCGACGAAAGAGAATAATTTAAGTTCTTGGCCTTTAGGTAGATTTAATCAGATGTAAATGTAAATAAATAGTTTATTAAAAAGGTTCATTGATGAAACACGCTTTTCAGCTTGTAATTTTATACGTTACATTCTCAGAAAACATACATACATAACATGTCGATATTTTGGGAAAATGAAACTACAAATGCAAATTCTAAGTTACAAAAAGGAAATTACTTTTACTGCATAAACTTGTGGAGTCAAAATTGAATTATATGAATATATACACTTGTATTTACACTCTTAATAGAACACAATTTAGCACACATTGTCACTTATAAAATCACAAAACTATTACTTTTTGTATTTTTATTTGTTTTTGCATTTGAATACCCTTGTACATTATTTTATTCCAAATCGTACTTCTATTTTTAAACAGTCTTACAAATTATCAGACTCCTTTCATAAGATCCCCCTCTTGTAAACCTAACAGCCTTCGAACGGTCTAACCATTCACCCCTCCCCACCCAGGAAGGCCCGCCTGGAGGCAGCTGGAAGCCCTGGAGACTCTAGCCTGGACCTGGAGGCTGAACTGCTGGATATTTCTGCTGCAAAACACAAGAGAGCCATCCGACCGAAGAGAAACCATCCCAGAAGTAAGGTGGTGAAGGAGAGCGTAGTTACAGAGGAAAGGTAAGGTTCCTATCATGGTAGTTATGTAGTTCGCTTCATGGCTTTAGTTAGAGAAGCTGCTTAGTCTGAATGTCTGTTATTCTATGAAAAAAAAAACAATATTATTCTGCTAATATATACCTACCTACAACATTACTGGTTTCAACTTTAAGTACGAGGTTTACAAGCTATACAATAAACAGACTGTACATAGTTTAGAACAAGACCCTTAAAACTAGGTACCTACTTCCTTCGTAATAGGTATCTGAGATGTATTACACATATTTACTTCTTTTACAAAAATAGAAATTGTCGCTACCTATACCTAATACTTAACAAAGTAATGACGTCTTTACTGAATCTCTACGTCTCGTAGCAACGTAGCAAAGAGCTACACTCGTAGCAGACCTCTACGCATTATCTTACCTTACCTTATCATAAGACAGTAAAAAAAAAAAAAAAAAAAAAAAAAAAACAATTTTCCGGTTGTAAAACAAAAGGTTTTTTGGTAAGTACTCTGATTAAACATTTCTAATTGATAAAAAAAAAGTAATACAATTTAGTATAGCATCAATCTTATAAATACTATTTCGTAACAATCGAATCTGGGTGACCTAGCTTCCAGTCCGTAAATCATGATTATCTAACTAATGTAATAGTAGTTTATAGGTCATTACATCTAGAATACTTCAGCGAAACCACAAGGTTAGGTGATTTATTTCAATTTCGCGAGGAAATTAATAGCTATTTGATAGAATTGGGACGGATGCTGTTAAAACCACGACAGTTTTTCTGTAATGTTGGGAGCAAAGTGCTATGTTGAGTACAACTTATATAATTTAACTTGAGTGCAACTTATGTAATATTTCTGAGCTTAAAAAATATTATTACATGGTTCAATAGGCGTTCAATACTCGTACATTAACTTAGGATGGGATTGTAGCGATCGCTGGCAAAAAGCGTTTTTGACTGCAACTTTTACGATTGAAAATAATTAACATAATATTAGTAATCTGTGCCTTTAATACAAACTAAGTTGAGTATGCATAATTTATTCAATCAATGTAATGGTGTTTTATATTGTAGATTAGATACTTATTTTTATATTTTATTCAAACAAAGGCCTTTGCCCAGCAGTGGGACAATATAGGCTAATAGTAATAGTAATAATTCAAACAAAATAATTCAAAGTCATAATAGAGAAAGCTAAGAAGACATTTTAGTTTATATCTTCCTTTGTACCGTTGACGTGGATGTATGGAGACACGAGATGCAACTAAGAGAAAGTTGGTCAAGACCACCCATACATCCGTTATTATACCTAGACAAATAATGTTTGAAAGTATTTCTTTTTCTATGTTTCTTATGGAATATAATATAAATAAACATTTTCTTTCATAATTTTTGCCAGACTTCCAAGGGTTAGGTTTACCAGTGCT
Organism: Scrobipalpa atriplicella; assembly: GCA_029255725.1. Taxonomy (NCBI): domain Eukaryota; kingdom Metazoa; phylum Arthropoda; class Insecta; order Lepidoptera; family Gelechiidae; genus Scrobipalpa; species Scrobipalpa atriplicella. The sequence goes on from JARACY010000133.1 coordinate 135,694, forward strand.
ATGGAAAGCCAGGCTTATCATCATTTTTAGCGAACAATTATTTTGATGATGGTGATATTTTATATTCTACGGAGAATCTACTATGCAGCTGTCTTAAATCTGTTTAAACTCCAGATGTTTAGCTGAGACTAGTTTTATTTCAGGAATAAGCTTTAGACAGACCAAACAAACAATTTCCCTGTAATTAGTTTATGTTTTTTATTTATTCTAATTACATTGCTTTTTGCTGAAAATAATATGTCAAACTAGATTTTCGCCCCGCAGTTTCACCCGCGGCTTACTGAGTTTTCCCGTGGGAATCAGGCATTTTCCCGGGGTAAAAAGTAGCCTATGTGTTAATCCAGGGTGTCAGCTACCTTCATATCAAATTTTATCAAAATCGCTTCAGCCGTTTAGTCGTTAAGAAGTAACAAACATACACACACTCACAAACTTTCGCCTTTATAATAATTATTAGGATATATCAGTCTTAGCTGGTAACCGCGCGCGTTCTATGGCCATTTAGTTTTCACTGTGTAAGAATAATTCTGTTATTACAAAAATCTTTAAAAATAAATAGCTATTACCATTACGCAAGCCACATCGTGCCTAGACTTATATAGTTGAAAGTCAAGGCGCGGTTCACGGTCGATTTGACTTCCCCGCCGTTTATACCACCACCTGATCACCACTAATCAGAGTGTTTTACAAGCTGGCTGAATTCTTTTTTATTTCCGCGTTTCACTATCAAACTGCGTGAAACTAAATACATATACACTGCTGTTTCACTGCTCATGTGATGTAAAAGTTCTACTGTGACAATGCGATGTATGACGAGTGAAATGAAAAAAAAATGTTGGCAAGCTAAAACATTAAAAGTAAAAACTGTGTCGCTAAAATAAATCTTTGGCGGGAAAATTAATAGGTTCACGTTTGCTCGGCATCGCATTTTTGTCAAATTTTGTTTAATCGTGCAAGAGTGAATAAAAAAAGTTTTATTAAATGTCGACTGAAAATTGTAGACGGCCAAGGTCGTGATTTCTGTTGTACCGATTAATTATAAGATCCAGAGGAACAGTGATATAATCGTGGCCTAGTTTTTGTACTTTCGTTTCAGTTACAAATTCAAGGAGCTTTTTCGTGTTGCATTTCGAAGTATTTTCTAATGTTTTCAATTTAATTTGGATTAATTTAATTTACTTTTCATGTTGAGACTTAGCATGAATTTCTGGCCTAATTTTTTCGCACTCTTCTCTTCTTTTTATTTATGATTATAATGGAGGCAAATGTTACGTTACAAAAAATGTATAAAGTTTTCGATCAAATCTTGCTTATTTTTGATACGATGTAGGATTTATTTAAAACTGTGTTTATCTCAAAATCATTCAAACGGTCATCTTCAGTAGGTACGTCGGGTAGGTCACTTGTAAAATACTTTTTTTCTTTTTTCTCTTGTCAATGTGATTGGGTCAACGTACGGATATTTCTCGAAACTCTTGAAATAGCGTAGACACCTCATGCTGAGCTATCATTCATTTTGCGAATACGGGGACGACTCTTGCCAATTTATTTAGAACTATAACGTGAGCAAGACGGTGTGCAAAGCTTGTCTAGTGGTATACCATCATGAGCGAGTGGGTTGGTGCTGATGAGTCCAATACGGAATCTCGATGCACGCAATCTCGACGCACGGAATCTCGACGAGTCATGACTATCTGCTTCAACAACCTTTCTTTTTTTTGGTGCTTTTAGCGGTTGTTTCTGATTATATGTGCTATTTCTTTAATAATCTTGAAAGTTGACCGTTTCAACTAGTTTAGTTAGAGATACATTTGTGATAAAATATCCTGTTTTCAATTTAAAAACAACTTGGATAATACTTTCTATTTTTCATCTGAATAATATTTCTGAATTTCATTCGTTTCATTTTAATCTATAAACTAAAACTAGGCACTCAACTGATGTTAATCGAAAAAGCTCCTTGAATTTGTAACTGAAACGAAAGTACAAAAACTAGGCCACGATTATATCACTGTTCCTCTGGATCTTATAATTAATCGGTACAACAGAAATCACGACCTTGGCCGTCTACAATTTTCAGTCGACATTTAATAAAACTTTTTTTATTCACTCTTTGC